>JAJOOI010018287.1:0-45223 GCA_029582585.1 Solanum bukasovii
TCATGAAGACTATTACATATGATCCTTATGTGTTGATGTGGAGGCGAATACCTACATTACACATTAAAATTGATATGGAGGTGAATACCTATATCACCTTAAAAATGAATATGGAGGCGAATACCTATATTCTTCTAATAATGAACATGGAGGCGAATACGTATGATTCATTAATAGGTATGACTAGAGGTGAAAACCCTTGATTTTATGATTCCATGATATGTGTGGCTTGAGGTGACTACTGTTGTCCTTCATGATGAACTAAACATTTATGCCTTGAGGTGACTTCCCCTTTGCATTTATGAACATGAGCATGACTATTTTGTGATAGTAGGTCTAGATACCTCTCCACTTCATGCATGACTAAGAGGTGATTTCCCTTGTCTTTATGATGTTAAGAGATGATGAACATGAAAGATGAACCTAGGTGTCTAGCTTAGCATGGGTAGGCTTATGGGGTCTTGTTCATGCATTACACAAGCTTGACTTAAGGTGACTCATGAGATGTGTGCCCTTATGTGGTGTATGTTTAGATATGATTGTGCTATAGTTTCCTTCCTTAACATGATATGGTTGACTAAGGTGATAGTTCCCTTTGTCCTTATGAAATAAATTAAGAATGATACCAAAGTAGGGTAAATATTACTATGATGACTTCAAGGTTATGCTTAGTGTAAAGGGTAGTATGGGATGCCTTTCATACATTGCACAAGTGTGCTTTGAGGTTACTTAGGATTATGGTTCCCTTATGGTAGAAAAGCTTAAAGAGTTAGACCATGTATATAGACTATGATTAAGATGACCAAAAAGGGATACTTGGCTTGGGTGGTATTATGGGATGATATTCATGCTTTGCACTTGTATGCTTTTGAGGTTACTTGAGAATGGTCCTATTATGGTAAAGGTGACCAAGAGTCAATTATGCTTATGTGATTCGTATGATGAAGACTTGGCTTATTATGATTATGATTTATCTCCAATGCTCATTAACTATGTTTTATGTTGACTTATGTTTATATGATGCTTATATTGGAGATTATGCTATGACTATGTTATTATCTCTTCTGCTTATGTCTTATGTTGACTATCCATTTTGCGATCCTCTTATGATGTTGTGGTAGCTTTCATACTTGGTACATTTTGTACTAACGCATATTGCCTACATTCTAATCAAATGTAGGGTTTTGGAGATTGAGTTGGTTTGAGGCTAGGTTTCCTAAGGTGCAAGAAGAGTCGAAAAATTAGTGAGTCCTCACAGCTTCGAGGACAAACCTATGTTTTCCTTTGTGTCATTTCTTAATGTTTTAGACTTTGTATGGGTTGCGTCCCAAGAGTTGTATTCAAGAGTTTAATAGATGGTTTGAGACAAAGGTTTTAATAAGGACTTCTGCTTGGTTTTATGAAAGAGGTTTTCGATTGTATGGTCTTAAAGAAGTTTTAAATTTTCTATACTTTTCTATTACCTATGTTATGATGCTAAGGGCTTTTATGAGACCCCTTCGGGGTCAATTACGTCGCGCTACGCCTAGGGGCTACTCCTAGGTCGTGACAAATTATAATATCACTCAGAATATATGATACATATGAATTTATCTATTTATTTTTGTTCCTACATACCCATTACCTTTGCTATACTAATTTCTTACTAATTATGCACTATATTTTCATGTGATGTAGATACAAGTGATCATTCTTAGGCACAAGTATTGAGTAGTTATTCACAATTCAACAATTTTTGAGTCCTCATCATATGGGGACATAGTTTAGTTGTTTCTGTTCGTTTTCTGACTTATCTTTTTCTGACTTATATTATGGATAGTTAGGGGACTGGTCCCAATAAATATGTGTATCAAGTTAAGAGGTTTTCAAACATTAATATTCAATTGCAATAGAAGTATTTTTGAGATCTGTTTCAGTTATGGTTTTAGTTTATAGCTTTTTCTTAATTTTAATATAATATGCATCGATATGTTATACTCGGAGATTGCTTAAGATAACTTCTAGTTCCAAGTACTGTGTCTCAACTAGGGTTTAGGTTCGGGCTATGTTAGAACTAGATGGATGGTCTTTGTAGCACCTCAGATTCAAGAGAATAAAAAAATGCAGCTTTAAATTACGTCGTTTGATGGGCTGGGGCACTTAAACTATGTCGTTTGATGCCTAAACTACGTCATTTTACTCAGTCTAAGCCTAATAACCTAGTCAGACATACCCAGAACCCTCATTCTCCAAAAATCATCCAAATTAGAACAAAAAGAAGAGAAAGAGGCGACAGATTCTTTCAAGAACAACCAACAGTGTTCTTCAATTTTTAGCCTCAAAATCCAAAGGATTTCTTCGTAGATTTCGTCACGTGGTATGTGTGATTTCACTAGTAGGTTCTTTTTATCCACTAGGGGAACAAGAATTCAATCAGTTCCTTGATTCTACATAGCTTGTTTGGACCTAGGGTTTGTAAAATCTTGGGAAGTTGTTGTGATGTTTGTTGCTATAGAATCCACAGTTTAAATATCATGTTTTCTTGGAAACCTTGCATAATTCCTTGTATAAAACTCAGAACCCTAGTTTGTGTAAATTTTATTAGTTCATGAATTATACTTGTTAGGTCAATTAAATAGAAAATCATGCTCCAGATTTCTAATGTCACATTCATAGTATATAAATGCTGCATTCTCAGTTAGCATGTCACTATTTTGATCTATTCAATATTTAGTGCATTTTAGCTTCATATGTATTTAGTTGGGATTAAACTTAGCACCGATTTGGATTAGGGTTCATCATACCCTCATAGTCCCAGAACTACGTGTCTGCGTAGGATTATAAGTTCCCTTTGTTGGGCATCACTATTAGTGATCACGCTACAGTCAAGCCTTTATACCCCTGGCAAGGTATATTGGGTCCTCTCGATGGGGCGTATACATTAGACTATACGTTTAGCTCATGTGGTTTATGTCGGTTAATGGTAGCTCCCACAGACAGACTCTTAGTGCATTTGAGCATGTTTTCAACAGTAATATCAGTATACAGTGCAACATTTTATCTTCATGATTAGTACTTGGTCATTGCATTTAGTTTTGTTTTCAGTTATATTTCAGTATTTATATCTCTACTCAGATTACATCATTGCTCAATTATGTAATTTTCAGCTTATATATCTTTTATTCAGCTTAGTATCTATGTCATGCATGCTCAGTACATTCCAAGTACTAACGCATACTTTATGCTACATCCTTTCATGAGGTAGGTTCAGGTACTCAGCATCCAGATCACACTTAGATCGATTTTCGGTCAGTTTTCAGAAGCTTCAGTTGTGAGTCCTCATATTCCGAGGACAATAGACATGTTTTAATTTTAATCATATTTTTTTAGTTTCAGTTATGTTAGTGTAAGCTGGGGGCATGTCCCAGCAACTCAACTCAATTAGAGGATTTTCAGACATGTCCCGAGATTTTGACTCATTTAAGGCATTGTTTTAATTGTTTTAGTGTCCTAAAATGCCTAATTTATGCTATAAATTGATGTTAAAGTTTTGATATGCAACCTTTAAGGCTAAGGAGCAAGGCAAGGACACTACCAGGCAAAAAGGAACAAACAAGCTGAAGAAGTGAAGAAAAGCGATCCTGGTGATCGCCAAGACCACTAGGTGAACTGCCGAGTGGCTCTTCTAGCTCGCCTAAAGTTCCAGAGTGCCAGTCCGGGTAAAGAACCAACTTGGCGATAGAAATGGGTAGTCGGCGGATCGCCAAACGACTCCATGATGGCAACTTCGATCGCCTAAAGTCACAGAACCCTAAAGACAAATGGCCAATGTAAAATGGCGATGGATTGGAGCAAAGGGTGGATCGCTGACCTGTTCGGCAAGGATCGACTAATTCCACCCAATGGACTCTCTAGACAAATTTTGGGAAACTATAAATTGGAATTTTAAATGAAATTTGAGGATCTCTTTCCGAGTTTTCATCCCCAAGTTTTAGAGTTAGAGTTTTCTCTTAGTTTTTGTGTTCCATTGTAGACCTTAAATCTTTTTGAGGCTCAAAGTTGAAGATTTGCAAGTGGGTTTTAGAATTTAAGCAATTTGGACAATTGTACAGACATGGGAGCTTTTACCCAGATCATGGCTAAGGTATTTGGTAATTGTTTCTTTTTTTTTATGATGTGTAGCTAAAACCCCAATTCTTGGGGTGTGATCAGGTGATTATTTGCTTAATTTGCTTATGGGTATTGTTTTTTAATGATTATTTTGGTGTTTTAATGTGGGTTTACTCATTGACTGTGTTTTTATCTATGGATTATAGTAGCAAATGCAATTCTAGCGTAGAGTTCTTGGCTTGCTTGAGAGAGGGGTCTTGGAACCAAAGCTTTTGATTAATGATTGTAGGTATTGGGTTGATGTAGGTTCTGCTCGAGAGATTGAACCCAAAACCCAATTCTACCTATCTAGCTTGAGAGAGTGGATACATTATGGTTGTGGTTTGTTTATCTTGTTAAGCTTGTTAATGTTGGAGAGAGATCGCTTGAATCGTAATAGTTGTTCGAGAGAAAAATATTACACTCATAGCCTAGCCTACCCACAGTGGTTTAGCAAGTTATTATTAAATATCAATTACCCGTATTGCATAATTAGCTTATAATCGATCGCATCCCTAAAATTCCTCCTAATATTGTTGTTTCCCCTATTTTCGTACTTGGTTTAGCTATTAATTGACAAACCAATCCCCTCATCTGACATTTTTTGTCAACCCCTTAGACTTGTTTGTATGTTTTCAATAACAATCGTTTTTACACCTAGAGTTGGAAGTGGTGTAATCTGAGCGTTAATCAAAATAGTGCCGCTTTCGGGGAGTGGGGTTTTTTAGAATTCTATTATTGAAGTTGAATTGTGATCTTTTGGTGTTATAGTTGAATCGACCTACTTTTGTTTGTGTTTGTGTTGAATAGAGGAAGAGATGAGTGTGAATGGGAGTAATGGTAGCCAAGTGGCCCACTAAGACGATGTTGGAAATCTGAATGATATAAATGACCCAATTCAATTGTATGGTGTTGGTACAATACGTCTGCCTCCTGTTGAGGGGAATGCTATCTTTCATGTTACAAGGACGATGTTATAACTCCTCCAAATGAAAGGATTATATGGAGGGCTGTCCCATGAAGACCCCCACGAGCATATTTAGAACTTCGTGGATGTTTTTGGTCCGTTTTTATTCAAGAACATATCACAAGAATCAGTCTGTCTCAGGTTGTTCCCGTTATCTTTGGTGGGTGAATCTACAAAATGGTTGGCTGAATTACCGAGGGATTTCATCACCACTTGGGATGAACTTATCACAGCGTTCCATGTGAGATTCTTTCCCCCATCAAAGATGATGACGCTCTGAGATAGAATCCAAGGTTACAAATGATTGGAAGGTGAACCAATCCATGAGACGTGGCTGCTATTTAAGAAGTTGGTACTTCAATGCCCGACACATGGACTGCCAAACCATATATTGTTACAATACTTCTATAGGAGTCTTGACTCAGTGAACAAAGGAGTGGCTGACCAACTTGTTCCCGGAGGTATAATGCAACAACCCTATGAAGTAGTGTTTCAACTCTTTGATGGCATGACCAAGATCAATAGGGCATGGTACACTCGTGAAGACCAGGTCTTTCCTCTCAATTTTAGGATGACAAAAGAGTAGATCGAGAAGGATCAAGAGAGAGACCAAAACATGGCTAAAATGATGACCAAGCTACATATCTTGGCAAAAAATGTGATGGATAGTGGTTTGAAGAGTGTAAATGTTGTTGGTGATGGTAGAGCGAACCCCGATGAAGCGCAATTTGAGGCGATGTACAATGAGAAAGTGAACTTCCTTGCAAATCAAGGAGGAGGATTTCGTTCGAACTATCCAAGGCCGGGAGGAAATCCAGGTTAGAATAGAGATAATGGTTGGAGAAATCATGATAAGAAATGGTGTGACCATAATGCTACTTTGAAGGAAAGGGATGGTGAAAAAGAAAGATACGTCCCACCTCATGAATGTCAAAAGCCTAAAGAACAAAGAGCTGACCCGGAGAACTTTCGTACGGAAGACATGCTTGCACATATTCTCAATAAGGTTGAAGGGTCAGACAAAGTGTTGAAAGAGATGAAAGAGGATGTCTCAACTCTCAATCACATGGTGACTTCTCATTCAGTGTCTATTAAGCAGCTGGAGACACAAATGGGTCAGATGTCGACTCAATTGAATCCAAGGCAAAATGAGGGGTTCCCTACTACCACAATGGCCAATCCCCAAAATGAAGCTTAAATTGGTATTTCCATCGTGACACAACGTTAAATAAGGCGCCTCTTGTTAGGCAACCCAAGTATTTGATGTTTTTAATGTTTTTTTTTTTATAACGGGTGTTGATTTTGCAGGTTGAAAAGTGAAAACTGTTTGAAAATGGGCAATATGGTGAGCAAATATCCTAGTCGGTGAATCGCCGAAGAGGTTGGTGAGCCCCGACTTGGACCATCGTTGGAACCACCCAGGTTGATGGGGAACTCTGTAAAACTCGATGAGCTAAAAACTCAGTCGATGACTCGCCGAACATGTCGGCAAGCCCAACTTTGTCATTCATTTGAAACCCTAAATTACTGGGAGTTCTATAAAACTCAGTGACCCAAAATACCACTCGGCACATCCCCGAGTGGTTTGGCGGGCACGACTAACACCACTGAATGAAGCGCGAACTCAAAGGTTTTAAAGGGCCAAACAGTTTTATATTAAAAAATGCTTCATTTTCTCTCAATTTTCAGCTCATGTACTCTCACCCCGATACTATATTGTTCATATTTTTGCATTTTACTTTCATCTTATTGAGATCATTGCTCGGGATGGAATTTGAAATTCTTTGCCACCTAGCTTTTCAACTATATTTTTGGCATACAAGTTGGTTTTCCGAACCCCGAACTCTATTTGTGGTTGAAATCAATTGCTTGTAATAAAATGTTGTCGATAATTGTTGGTTAGTATGGTTTAATCATTGTTTAATTGTTGGAATGCTCGTAATTAATTGAATTAGTGCCTAATTGTTCGTAAATGATTGATTCTCGTGTCCTTGCCTATTGAAGTCGTGTTTAAATTGTTAGGTTGTGTTATAAATGTGATGGGTCTAGCGCAGTGAAGTCTGAGTAACCCATGATTGTGCTAAATCTCGTATTTTGCCCAATGATGGAGTAGTTCACATCATTCTTAAGGGCAAAAGATGTCAAATGGCCAATTTTGGCAAAATCGGGGAAAGTCTGAGTACCCCGAGGGCACATGTAGTATGGGTCTTGCTTTAATTTATAGTGTAGGTGTTTAATTTTGATTTTGGGGGATACATGCTTGATTTTGAAGTAAGAGGTGAAAAACTGGCGCGGAGGACCATTTGGCGAGCTAGGTCGGGCTCGCCGATTGGTTCGTCGGTTCCTTTAAGTCCCCTTAGATCACCTTTAATTTCTCAAAATGTTAAATTTTGATTTGTAACTTTCGGCAATACGCATGAGCTCGCCAAGTACACTTGGTAACTCACCGAAAGTACTTCTTGATCACCCTTCTGCTCCCCTAACTCCTTAAAATGTATTGTATCTTTCGGCGAACTACATTTAGTTCGTCGATTGGTGTCGGCAATCCACCGAATGGCACAGGACATCGCCGACCAACTTTGAATTTTTGAAATTTTGTTTTGGAACCTTCAGCGAGCCCGATCGGGCTCGCCAAAGTGGTTCGGCGAGTTAAAGTGTTGATTTGCAGCATTAAAGGCTAAAGAGAAAGGCAAGGACACCATCGGGCAAAAAGGAACAAACAAGCTGAAGAAGTTAACAAAATCTATCCTGGTGATCGCCAAGACCGTTCGGTTAACCACCAAGTGGCTCTTCTAGCTCGCCTATAGAAATGGGCAGTCAGCAGATCGCCAAACGACTCCACGATGGCAACTTTGATCGGCTAAAGTCACAGAACCCTGAAATACAAATTGCCAATGCAAAATGGCGATGAAATGGAGCAAAGGGCTGTTCACCGACCTGTTCGGCAAGGCCCAACTTATTCCGCCCAATGACCTCTCAGGCCAAATTTTGGGAAACTATAAATTGGAATTTTAAATGAAATTTGAGGAGTTGTCTCCGAGTTTTGATCCCCAAGTTTTAGAGTTAGATTTTTCTCTTCATTTTTGAGTTCCATTGTAGACATTAAAGATTTTTGAGGCTCAAACTTGAAGATTTGCAAGTGGGTTTTTGAATTTAAGCAATTTGGACCATTGTAAAGACTTGGGAACTTTTACCCAGAACATGGCTAATGTATTTGGTAATTGTTTCTCTATTTTTATGATGTATAGCTAAAACCCCAATTCTTGGGGTTTGACCATGTGATTATTTGCTTAATTTGCTTATGGGTATTGTTGTTTAATGATTATTTTGCTTTTTTAATGTGGGTTTAATCATTAGTTATGTTTTAATCTATGGATTGTAGTTGAAAATGCAATTCTAGCATACAGTTGTTGGCTTGCTTGAGAGAGGGGTTTTGGAACCAAACATTTTCATTAATGATTATAGGTATTGGGTTGATGTGGGTTTAGATTGAGAGAGTGAACCCAAAACCCAATTCTACCTATCTAGCTCGAGAGAGTGGATACATTAAGGTTGTGGGCTGTTTATCTTGTTAAGCTTGTCGATGTTCGAGAGAAATTGCCTGAATTGTAATAGTTGTTCGAGAGAAAATTATTGCACTCATTGCCTAGCCTACCCACAATGGTTCATCCAGTTATTATTCAATCTCAATTACCCGTATTGCATAATTAGTTTATAATCGATTGCATCCCGAGAATTCCTCTTAATATTGTTGTTTCCCGTATTTCTGTACTTGCTTTAACTGCTAATTGACAAACCAATCCCCCCATCTCACATTTGTTGTCACCCCCTTAGACTTGTTTGTATGTTTCCGATGATTTCTATTCCTATACCCGATGAATTTTAAAATGTACCGCTCCCTGTGGGTTCGACCCCAACTCACTTCTTGGGTTTTATACTAGATAACGATTGTTTTTACACATAGAATTGGAAGTGGTGTAATCTGAGTGTTAATCTATATGTTTTACTCAGTAACTTTTATAGTATGCTTGATATATGTCAGACTTATGGTTAGCTTGGGGTCATTCATGATCCTAGGTCCGGTGTCAAAATCTTCGTATCAAAGCATTAGGTTCGAGAGTCCGAGGGGGTCTGAAAGTCGTACTAAGTAGTGTCCCTTTCATGAGTGTGAAGCACGCCATATTTATGAGGGGGAGGCTATGAAGTGTTTTAAAAAAAACTTTACTTTCTTTGTTATTCTTATCGTTCGTGGGTATTATCCAACTTCTCCTTTCTAATCCGTCGTTAGGCGTTTTAGAGCATGCCTCCTCATAGAGTTATGCACATAATGCTAATGCAAGAAATGCTAACACAGTTCCTCGAGTCCTGAACCATGAGGTTACGAATGCAATTTTTCGAAATGCGATCAAACTCTTGGCTAGGAGTGTGGTCAATTAGAACAATCAGTAGGTCATAATTTTGTAACACCTCGTAATATAGTAGACTAAACTAGGGTTAAGTGAGAGGGATATGGTCAAGGAAGAGGGCAAGAACCAAGGAACAGGGCTAGGATAGCCCACTCTTCCATAGACAATGCCCACCTTCACACAACTACCACCACGGCTCATGGTAAGGATTATGGCTAGTGGTGAGGAACACGGCTTGTGGTGAGGACCACGACAAGTAGTGTGGCTTGTGGTGGTGAGGCAGTAGTTACCCCAAGGTTGCCCAAAGCAGCCTCCTCCATACGAGGGCCTTGACGGCTCGTGAAGGCCACCACGTCTGTGGGAGGTGTCATGGTCTTCACTTAGTTTTTGGTGATTAAGGAAATGGCACCCTAACTACTGGTCCAAAGACCATGGACGGCACCACGGCTCGTGGGACCTCAAGTGGTCATGAGGCAGACCATTGTAAGCTGGGGGAAATTGGGTCTTTCCGGAATTAATTAGATTAAAGCCATATCATTTTGCCTAGTTCTAGGACCCCTATATAAGACATTTTAACCCCAAAACTCACCCATTCAAGTCATTATTTTTAAAACCCAAAAGAAAATCAAAGATCTTCCTCTCCAAAATATTTCTCTATCTAGAAACTTGAAGAAGAAGAAGAAAGGATTCAAGCTAGGATCAAGTTCAAACCTCAATTCCTCCATTAAAGTTATGCTTTGGGCTTTGAGGTATGATAGTTTTCATCCATGGAGTTCCCAAATTCCTCAATATCAAAAATTAGAATTCCCCAATTAAGTTAGGGTTTTCTTCAATTATCATGGGTTCTCTTTAATGTTGATTTAAATGATTGAGTTATGATCTATTATGCATAAATTGATGAATTACAATGATTTTATGATGATTTCCCCATGAACCATGTAATCCTCATGTTTTCAAGTTATGAATCATATGATGTGAGAGTTTGATCTTAAAGGAAGAGTTTTATGAAATTGAGAATGTATTGGAAGCTTTACATGTATTTATGATAAAATCCATATCTAACCCATGTTTTCTAAGTGTTGATGATTGATAGTTGGTTTTGACCTCAAGAGGTGAATTATGGAATTATACATTTTCTTATGAAGTTTATGCAATGTTTTAAGGGTGCTTTGAGAGTAAACTACCAATAATGATGTTGTGTTGTGAAAGGATATTCTCATAAACACATACTAGAATGATGTGAAAGGTTTTCACAGATAGAAAGGATTCTTAGGTTGAAAGGCTTTCTCACCTAATTGAATCAAAGACAAGGAGCTATCTTTATGAAACTAGCTAGAATTGGTTGTACAAGGGTACCTTCTATGAGCTATGAAGTCAAGTAGGAAATGACTATTTTGTTGGAATTTATGCTTAGCACCGAGTGGATTTGTAGTGAGATGGAAGCTCTCCCGTACTAGAGGTCGGGTTTCCAAAGCAATCTCACGAGAGAGAAGCTCTCCCATAGAAGAGGTCGGATTTATAGTAGCAATCTCCTTATCCCATAATTATGTTCTCCATAGGTTGATTAGTTAGTGGATCCACGTAAGCTAGAAGTTACTAGTTCTACCTTGGCAAGTAGGACAACCTTTTTTGATGTGAGGGACATAGGGGGATCATGTTAAAGCTCACATGGTCTCAATTTTGGGTAAGGCTGATTCCCCATAAGTAATAATGAACTAAGGTTACTTCAAGAAGAATCGCATATGAGTTCAAAGGTTTTAAATATGAAGTTATCTTGCATTGACCATGAATTATGACTTATGTTTTATAACTCTTTTATATCATATTTATCTTGGTCAATTGCATGTCATGAAATGAAATGTCCCTTTTAGCATGCTTTAAATGTTTTATGCATGGCTATCATACTTTGTACATTGTTTTGTACTAACACATACTCTTGCCTATATTTTTTTCAAATGTTGGGTCCGATTTTCCGGGTGCTCAGTTTCGTGGCTAGTAGGGTATTTGATTGATTCCCGACCTTTGGTACTCCTCGTGCTTCGAGGATGGGCCTTTATTTTTTTAGTTTCTTCATGTATTTTCTCTTTTGAACATGATGTATGGGCTAGGCCCAATTTCATTCTATTGCATTAGATGGCTATGATGAGACAAGTGTATTAGACTTCCACTTTGTTTTTTTTATAAAATTTTATCGACTGGGACTATTGTTTTACTCATATGGTTATATTTATTATGTTATGAGATCTAATTGGCTTGTATGGAGTCTTTCGGGGTTTTATACGCCATGTTACATCTAGGGGGTACATCTGGGTCATGACAAACTTGGTAATCAGAGCACAAAGTTTAGAATGGTCCTAGCATGTCTCATAAGTCACGTATAGTAGAGTCTTGTTCATGAGTGTGAAGCACACCACGTTTATGAATGACAGGCTACAAGATGATTAGGAAACTCCACTTCTTTCATTATTCTTAAGTCGTGTGGTAAAGTGTAACTCTATAAGGTCTCTCTCCTAATCCTTATCCTATATTCTTCAGGATATGGCCACCCGAAGAGCTTATGCTACAAGGAAAGCTAGGGAGAATGTGGAACAAGAAGTTCCTCCCCAAGCTCCTCAAATTTTGATTGATCCTTTGGCCGAGCAAGTGTCAAATAAGAAGTTTAGGGTGGGTTTTCAAGTGTTGTCTCAAGCCATGACGGTCCAAGCCAATAATGAGGAAGTGGTTCCCTTGAACCCAAATGTGGGTATGGAGGCTTCAAAAGTGAGGGACTTCACAAGAATGAATCCTCTGGAGTTTCATGGTTCCAACGTTAGGTAAGATCCTCAAGAGTTTATTGATGAGGTCTACAAGGTTTTGATGATCATTGGGAGTTACTTCAGTGGAAAAGTTGGAGTTGGCCGCTTACTAATTGAAAGGTATGGCTCAAGAATGGTATAATCAATAGAAGTAAGGGAGGCCGGAAGATGCGGGTCCTCTTGATTGGGAGAAGTTTAAGGCCACTTTTCTTGATAGGTTCTTTCCCCTTGAGATGAAGGAAGCCAAAGTGCTTGAGTTCATTAACATTCGACAAAGAAGTATGAGTGTGAAGGAATATGCTCTAAATTTCACTCAATTGTCTCAGTATGTTACATCAATGGTTGCGGATTCAAGGGCTAGGATGAGTAAATTTGTGTTGGGTGTGTCTGAAATGGTGGTTAAAGAGTGCCAAACCGCCATGCTCATTTATGACAAGGACGTCTCTCATCTCATGGTGCATGCGCAACAAATTGAGGAAGAAAAACTTAAGAAAGAGTCTAGGGAGGTAAAAGGGCTAGGATGAGACATGGAAATTTCTCTAATGCAGGACCCGATGGGCAAGGTCGACCTAGATTTAGACAAAGGTTTTCCGGTCATAGAGGTAATGGTAGTGGATCTTCATTTCCCATGTCTACTTGTACTAAGTGTGGAAGGAAGCACGAGGGTAAGTTCCTAGATGACACAAATGGTTGTTATGGTTGTGTTAAAGTGGTCACAAGCTGAGGAATTGCCCAATGCTTATGGATAAAGGAAGAGAGGACAATCTAGCTCTTCCTAGTGGTTCGTGTTCCCATGCTCCTAAGCAAAACTATGTCTATGCACTTCAGACTCGAGGTGAACGAGAGAGTTCTCCTGATGTAGTTACCGCTATGTTGAAAGTTTTCTAACTTGAGGTTTATGCTTTACTTGATCCCGGTGATACCTTGTCTTTCGTGACGCCATATGTGGCTATGAGGTTTAATGTGCTCCCTGATATGTTGTTATAACCTTTTTTGGTCTCTACTCCTATCAGTGATTCTATTATGGCTAAGAGGATCTATAGAAAGTGTCACGTTTCCTTGTCCCATAGAGTTACTCTTGTTGACTTGGTAGAGCTTGATATGTTAAACTTTGATATGATTCTGAGTATGGATTAGCTGCACTCATGTAATGCTTTTATTGATTGTAGAACCCGTGTAATCAAGTTTCAGTTCCCAAATGACCCTATCCTAGAGTGGAAGGGGGAAATTCTATGCGTAAGGGTTATTTTGTCTCTTATCTTAAAGCTAGAAAGATGATTTCTAAGGGTTGCTTTTACCATCTAGTAAGGGTGAGGGATGTAGATTCTGAAACCCCTTCTCTTGAGTCGTTCCCTATTGTAAATGAGTTTTCGAAAGTGTTCCCAGAAGAATTATCTGGTATTCCTCCTGAGAGGGAAATAGACTTCGGTATTGACCTTCTCCAAAAATATGCAACCTATATTTATTCCTCCATACCATATAGCTCTGGCAGAACAGAAGGAGTGGAAGGAACAATTGAAGGATCTGTTGGATAAGGGTTTCATCTGACCTAGTCTCTCTCAATGGGATGCTCCCGTTTTGGCTCATTAGAAAGAAGGATAGTTCTCTTCGCATGTCCATCGACTATCGTCAGTTGAATAAGGTGACCATTAAGAATGAGTATCCTCTTCCAAGGATTGATGATTTTTTTTACCAACTTTAAGGGGCAAGTTATTTGTCTAAAATTGATCTCCGATCGGGTTATCAACAATTGAGGGTGAGAGATGATGACATCCCGTAGATAGCTTTTCAAACTTGGTATGGTCATTATGAGTTTCTAGTAATGTCGTTTGGGTTGACTAATGATCCGGCAGTGTTTATGGACTTGATGAATGGAGTTTTTAGAGAATACCTTTACATGTTTGTGATTGTGTTCATCGATGATATTTTGATCTATTCAAGGAGTGAGAATGAGCATATTGACCGCTTGAGGATTGTATTGCAAGTTCCTAAGGACCAATAACTTTTCGCAAAGTTTAGTAAATGTTAATTTTGGTTAAGGTCTGTAGCTTTCCTTGGTCATATCGTTTCTAGTAAGGGTATAAAGGTAGATCCTAAGAAGACAGATGTGGTCAAGAGTTGGCCTAGACCTCTAACTCCCTAAGATATTAGAAGTTTCTTGGGTTTGACCGGTTACTATAGAAGGTTTGTTGAGGGTTTCTCTTTAATTGTCTCTTCTTTGACGACTTTTACTCAAAAGAAGTTTAAGTTTGTGTGGTTAGAAGCTTGTGAAAAGAGTTTCCAAGAGCTGAAGGATAGACTAACTTCCGCTTCGATGTTGACCTTATCGGAAGGAACAAATGGTTTTGTTTGTATTGTGATGCCTCAAGAATTGGGCTAGGGTGTGTGCTTATGCAAAATGGGAAAGTTATTGCCTATGCCTCAAGGCAACATAAAATCCATTAGAAGAATTATCCTACTCATGACCTTGAGTTAGCGGCGTTCGTATTTTCCTTAAAGATTTGGAGACACTATTTGTACGGAGTTCATGTTTATGTGTTTACCCACCACAAAAGTTTGCAATGTGTGTTTAATTAGAAAGATCTAAATCTTCGCCAAAGAAGGTGGATTGAGTTATTGAAATATTATGACATGAGTGTCCTTTATCAACCTAGTAAAGCTAATGTGGTACTGGAAGCTCTTAGTCGCTTGTCCATGGGTAGTGTTGCTCATATTGAAGAAGAAAAAAAAAGTTGGTTCGGGATGTTCATAGATTGGCACGATTAGGTGTTCAACTAGTGGACTCAACCAAAGGTGGTGTTATGGTTGAAAATGGTTCTGAATCATCTTTTGTGGCGGATATGAAAGCCAAGTAAGGTATTGATCCAATTTTGGTAGAATTGAATGATTCGATGTTTAAGAAATCCGTTGAGGTTTTCTCCCAAGGGGGAGATGGTGTACTTAGATACCAAAGTCATTTATGTGTTCCAAATGTTGATGATTTGAGGGAACTAATTTTAGTAGAAGCCCATAGCTCACGGTATTCCATTCACCCGGGTGCCACCAAGATGTACAGTGATATACGGGAGGTATATTGGTGGAATGGGATGAAGAAAGATATTGCGGGATTTGTGGCTAAGTGTCTAAATTGCAAACAAGTAATGGTTGAGCATAAAAAACCGGGAGGTTTGTCCCAAGATATTAGCATTCCTACTTGGAAGTGGGAAGATTTTGAACTTGGACTTTATAGTTGGATTGTCTCGAACCTGGTGACAACATGATTTGATTTGGGAGATAGTAGATCGGATGAAGAAATTGACTCATTTCCCTCTCGTCTATCAAGCCTCGAGGCTACCCCCAGGACGCGGACACGGGACCTAGGATCATGAGTGACCCCAAGCTAACCTTGAGCTGGCATATAATAAGAATACTAAAGATTTACTAAAAAATAGACAATTTTGTGTGGAAAAATAAAATATACCATGAAGGGGAAATGATGGGGAATACCCATTCTAAATCTGAATTTATAAAACTAAGTTTAATGACAACCGAAAGATCAAACTCAACTAAAACTGAATCTAACTATGTCTAATATAAATCCTCTACCAATTAGAGTTGTTGGGACATCCCCTCAGCTAACTCTAGTAAAAACAGAAACTAAAGACTGAAAATGGAAAGATAACATGTCAATCATCCTCGAAGAATGAAGTCTCAACACTGATACTGCTGAACTGGAGATCGGGAACTGATCTATGCGCTATCTGAATGCTGAGGACCTAAACCTACATCATAAGAAGATGTAGCACAGAGTATCCGTCAGTACTTGAAAGGTACTGAGCAAGCATGATAGGATAAAGCTGAACCATATATACATACCTAAAATAGAGCATACTTTTCAATGATATAAGAAGAACATGAATAGTATGATAAACATGTTAAATATGAACTAACTGAATGTAGTGACCGAGTTTATAACATACTGAAACAGAATACTGAATTGTAACTGATAACCTGGTCAATACACTAGAATCTGACTGTAGGAGCTACAAATAACTGACATAAAACCACATAAGCTAAATGTGGAGTGCGATGTATACACCCCAATGAGAGGTCCCAATAAACCTTGCCAAGGGTATAGAGGCATGACTGGCGTGATCACTAAGTATATTGCCCACAGAGGAGACATACCTATGGGGCACGTAGTTCTGGGACTATGAGGGTAACTGACCCTTAGTCCACTCGGTATTAAGCCTACTCCATACTAATTATGTAAGTAACATATTATAACTGAATTTTGTAATACTGAATAGCTCAAATATATTGACATGCTAACTAAAAATGCAACAGTAATATACTGATAATGAAACATTCTTAACTAAGGCATATATAACGGAATAAACTGACCTAGCCAGTGTAATTCATGAACTAAACGAATCTACACAACTAGGGTTCTTAGTCTCAAGTAAGAACTAAGTAATAATTGCATGAAAAACATGATAATCTGATTTTGATTAGTCTAATAGTTGGAACATAACATAAATCTGAAATTCTAGAAACCCTAGGTCTAAACATGATAAGGGAATCAAGAATCTGACTTAATTCTAGGGACCTAATGGGTGAAAGGAACCCACTAGTGAAATCCCACATACCTGGTGACGAATTCCACAGATAAATCTTTTGATTTCGGTGCTGAAACTGATGAAAACCTGTTGCATTCTTGGAGGGGGGTTTGATCGATGATTTCTCCTCTTTTTCTCTAGTTTGTTCGAATTTTTGGACAATTAATTGACTAGGGTAGGTTCTATTTTAGTTGCTAAGCTAAAACTGACCAAAACTACTTGGTTTAGGGGTTAAACGATGTTGTTTAGGGTCGAACGCATAGGGAAAAGACCAAACGACCCCTGACTTAAAAGCTGTCAGGGCCACCGACAGAACTGACTGACGGTCCGTGGACTAACCCACTGTCCGTTCTAGTAAATCGTCGTTGGCTTCAAAGAATGGAAGTCCAAGGTATCGATCCACGAACCAGGACCACAGACCGTGGTCTGACCTACGGTCCGTGGTTCCGGCCGTGGGTCGACCCTTAGACATTTTTCTGCGCTATTTCTAGGAAGTGCTGCAGGTGGCCATCCACGGACCCCACCTACGGTCCGTGGGCGGTGCCCGTCGTTGGTACCTGCAAATTCTGAAATCTGAATTGTAGTCTTTCTAGGATACGGGGTGTTACATTATCTCTCCCTTGGGAACATTCGTCCTCGAATGAAGACTAAACTAGCTGAACATGGAGGGAAAGAACTGCAAACCCTACCACTAAATACTGGAAACTGAAATTTGGCTGAACTAAGTTCCAAGAACATGCGAATACCTTAGAAAATGCAAGTATAAACTGAAGGAACATGATACTAAGACTGAATCTACACATAAATTACTGAAAAACTGGAGAGGAACTATTACCTTAAGCTGGAATGGAATCGAAAGGAAAGAGATGAGGATACTTGGCCTTCATGGCTACTTCTGCTTCCCAAGTAACTCCCTCTATGGACTGACTGACTCCTCCACAAAACCTTAACTGAAGTGACTTCTTTGTTTCTCAACCTTCGAACCTGACGATCAAAAATTTCAATTAGCACATCCTCATAAGTGAGGTTATCCTTCATAGCCACACTCTCTAAAGGTACTATGGATGTTGGATCACCCACACACTTCTTCAACAATGAAATGTGAAAGACCGGATGCACCGCTTCTAGTTATGCTGGCAACTCTAACTCATAAGCCACTTTACCAACTCTTTTCAAGATCCTGTAAGGGCCTACATACCTAGGACTGAACTTTCCTTTCTTGCCAAATCTCATCACCCCCTTCATAGGTGACACTTTCAGGAAAGCCCAATCATCAATTTGGAACTCTAAGTCTCTTCTCCTTACATCTGCATAGGACTTCTAGCGACTCTGGGCTGTCTAAAGTCTATCTCTAATGACTTGAACTTTTTCCATAGCATCATGAACCGAATTGGCCCTATCAAGGCTGCTTCACCTACTTCAAACCAACTAACTGGAGATAAACATCTACGCCCATAAAATGCCTCATAAGGGGCCATCTAAATGTTGGAATGGTAACTATTATTGTAGGCGAACTCTATAAGAGGAAGGTGATCATCTCAACTACCCTTGAAGTCTATCACACAATCTGTCAACATGTCCTCTAGGGTCTGAATGGTACGCTATGCCTGACCATCTGCCTATGCATAAAATGATGTGCTGAAATTCACCTGGGTACCAAGACCTTTCTAAAATGACTTCCATAAATGAGAGGTCAACTCAGGACCTCTATCTGAAATGATAGACAAAGGAACCCCATGCAACCTGACTATCTCATTAATGTAAATCTGGGCGTAGTCCTCCGCCGAATATGTAGTCTTGACAGCCAAAAAGTGAGCAGACTTAGTAATTTTGTCAACTATCACCTAATGGAGTCATGTTTTCTGTGAGTACTAGGTAAACCTGTAATGAAGTCCATGTTTATCACTTCCCAGTTCGATGTAGGAATGTTGATCTCTTGAGTCATACCCCCTTGTTTCTGATGTTCCACCTTCACTTGTTGACAATTGGGGCACTTAGCCACAAAAGATGCTATATCCCTATTCATGCCATTCCACCAAAAGATTTCCCGCAGATTACGATACATCTTGGTGGCACCTAGATGAATAGAATACCTGGAGTTATGGGCTTCTGTAAGGATTTGTTGTCTCAACTCACCCACCTTAGGAACACATAAACGACCCTGATATCGAAGCACACCATCTCCCCCTTGCGAGAAAACCTCAACTATTTGTTGATGAACTGCACCCTTTAGTTGAAGTAACATAAGATCATTGTCCTGTTTTTCCTTAACCTCCGCTACCAATAAGATTCTAAGCCATTTTAAATTATCACACCACCATCTTATATGCTCATAAGGTGAACTCCTAAGAGAGCAAGTCGGTGAACATCCTTTGCTAATTCCTTTCTTTCTTACTCAACATGTGCTACACTACCGATAGATAGTCTGCTAAGAGTATCTGCTACTACATTGGCCTTATTAGGATGGTAAAGCAAATTCATATAATAGTCCTTGAGGAACTCAAACCATCTCCTCTGGCGAAGATTCAACTCTTTCTCGGTGAACACATACTAAAGGCTTTTATGGTCTGTGAACACATCTACGTGAACACCATACAAGTAATGTGTACCAAGGGTGGATGAACTCCAAGAGAAGATCATGGGGAAAGCTCATAACTCCAGATATTCCATTCATTCAGGTTCCACAAAGATGTATCGCGATTTGAGAGAGGTCTATTGGTGGAGTAGTATAAAGAAGGGCATTGCAGATTTTGTTGCTAAGTGTCCGAATTGCCAAAAAGTTAAATTAGAGCACCAAAGTCCCAGTGGTATGGCTCAGAATATAGAACTTCCGGAATGAAAGTGGGAGATGATTAATATGGATTTCATCACAGGTTTACCAAGGTCTCGCATGCAGCATGATTCAATTTGGGTGATTGTTGATAGAATGACAAAATCAGCCCACTTTTTGCCAGTAAAGACTACTCATTCACCAGAGGATTATGCCAGGTTATATATTCAAGAGGTAGTAAAACTTCATGGAGTCCCTGTTTCAATTATATCATATAGAGGTGCATAATTTACTGCACAGTTTTGTAAGTCATTCCAGAAAGGATTGGACTCAAAGGTGAACTTAAGTACTGCCTTTCATCCTCAGACAGATGGGCAAGAAAAGTGCATTATTTAGACCTTAGAGGATATTTTGAGGGCTTGCATGATTGATTTCAAAGGTAATTGGGATGATCACCTACCTCTCATCGAGTTCGCTTATAACAAAAGTTACCACTCTAGCATCCAAATGGCTCCTTATGAAGCTCTTTATGGGAGAAGATGCAGATCTCCTATTGTATGGTTTGAAGTTGGTGAAGCAGGGTTGATAGGACTAGATTTAGTTCATCAAGCTATGGAGAAGATGAAAGTGATTCAAGGGAGGTTTAAAATGGCGCAGATTCGTTAGGAATCCTACACTGATGTTAGGAGAAGGGAATTAGAGTTTGAAGTAGATGATTGGGTATACTTGATAGTTTCACCCATGAAAGGTGTTATGAGCTTTGGTAAGAAGGGGAAGCTTAGTCCCCGGTATATTGCCCCTTACAAAATATCAAAAAGGGTAGGTAATGTAGCTTATGAGTTGGAGCTACCACAAGAGTTAGTTGCGGTTCATCCGGTATTCCACATCTCTATGTTGAAAAAGTGCATGGGCAATCCTTCATTGATTATACCAACTGAAGATATTAGGATCAAAGATAACTTATCTTATGAAGAGATTATGGTTCAGATTCTAGATCTCCAAGTTCGCAAGTTGAGGACTAAGGAAGTAGCATCAGTCAAAGTCCTTTAGAGGAACCAATTTTTTGAGGAAGCTACTTGGGAAGATGAGGAACATATGAAGAAGAGATATCCACATCTCTTTGAAACCGGAGAAATTCCAGACCAAGGTACTAATTCTCTTTTTAGTACTCTTTCATTTATAAATTAGCATGTTGTAATTGCATTGCTTGTTGGGTGTTTAAACTGAATGTTAGATGTTACACCCTTTGCCTACTAAGAGTAATCTCATTCGAGGATCAATGTTCCCAAGGGGGAGATATTGTAACACCCCGTAACTAGAAAGAAGTTAAAAAGTGGAAATACTCATTTTTGGAAAGAATATAAAAATCTGGAAAATTTGTTAAGTATGTTAAGTTGAATTTATGGTCAACTTCAAACGACCATAACTCCTAGAAAAGAAAGATTTAGGTGTGTTTCCAGATATCGTAGGAAAAATCATGGAATAATCTTTCCAACGCCGCCGAGTTTGAGTGATTCCGAGTTCGTATGATTGAGTTGTGTCCATTGGAAGTTGGGTTGTTCAGATAAGGGAAGTCCAATCAGGATTTTAGAAGGGCATTTTAGTCTTTTCCTTTCCCAATTATTTTAATTCGTTTTCAGGACTTTAATTGGGGTGTAAACTGAACTTTTTCAGTTTACACTTTTCCAAAAAGAGTTAGGGTTTTGAGAGAAGAGAAAAGAAGAGGAGAAAAGAGGAGAAAAACCAAGATTCGTCAAGATTGTTCAAGTTTGATCATGGATTTCGTCAAGGGGTGATCCCTATGAGGTATGTGAGTTCACATAGCATTGAGTTCATTCAGCCACACACCAAACATGTTTATTTCAGTATGATTTTCGTCCCAAATGATTGAGACTTTGATGTTCTTGAGTTGTATTCCTGAATTGCTTTCGTTCTTGAATTAGGATGAGATTGAGGAGATTTTGGAGTTTGTAGAGTCGATGATTAGAGTTGTTTGAGTTAGATTCTTGTGTATATGTTGTGGGTACCTGAATCTAAAGAGATATTGAGAATAATAATCAAATTTAGGCGAATTGGGGTTGGATAATGATCAAGGAAAAAGTCAGGAAAATTCGGTGCCCCTAATCAGCGTCACAGACCTGTCCAAGAGTTCACAGCAAGTTTCTTCGCGTCGCGGAGCGGTCACGGACCATTCTTCCTCAAAATTTATTTTGCGATCAAATAATTAAATGAATCTTCGCGTCGCGGACTTGCTTCCAAACAGTGATTTCTTGATTTTTTCTCATGTTTAACTATCTAAAAACACTCCTAAATATTATGAGATACTTCTTATCACAAATCACAATCCTTGAATCCATAATTCAATTCAAGGATCAGTTGAGAGTCAAGTCAAGAGAAGTTAAGAGAAGTTAAGAGTCAAGTCAAGAGAAGTTCATATAGTCTTCCAAGAGTCTTTTACAAATGTTTTAACTTTGTTTAAGCCTTGAGTTTTCAGTTGAGTAACGAGTAAAGTTTGTAGTTCATTTCTTCAAAATAGTATATCGGGACAATGTATTCCCAAAGAGTAAAATGTTTTAACATTTAAAGAAGAAAGGAAACCTTGATTTCCAAAAGATCTTTTGAGCTAGTTTTTCAGTAAAGAGCCTTTAAGCTAGTTTTTCAGTTAAAGAGTAAATGCTTTCACAATTAAGCAAGACAGGAAACGTTGATTTCCAAGAAGAGCCTTTCAGCTAAGTTTTTAAGCAATTTTCTCAAATCACAGAAAGAAATATGATTTTTTAAAAACATAATGCTTAGTGCTTTTTAGCATAGACTAGTGGATCCACTTAGTAGTTCAGGTTCTATATCCCCAGCAAGGTATAGGACGGCCCTGGAAGCGTGAGGGAAAATGTTGTATCATCACGATAGCTCGTAAGTGATAGTTGTCGGTTAGAAAAACTTCCACAACAATATTTTGTATTTTAATATACATCATAAATATTTGTATTTTCATATAAAAACATAGTTCATACTATATATTTGCATACATACAGAGTTATTATTGTATTTCTAAATACACAGAGTTGAAAACCATGTTTTAAAGCTTTTGTTTCTACTGCATTACTTTACACTGCTTTATATTGAAATCAGTTCAGTTCAGTTGAGCCAGGTAATTTCTTCAGATTCTCTCAAGCTTATGTCTTGTTTTAGAATTTCCCTTGCATACTCGTACATTCAATGTACTGATGCCATGGCCTGCGTCTTCTTTTGATGCAGACACAGGTAACCAGGTTCAACATCCATCGCATAGTTGATTCTAGTGAGCTCCAGAGTTTGTTGGTGAGTCTCCTTGCTTTCGGAGGATCCATTTTATTGCTTTCACTATTTTAGTTCGTTAGGATGTCGTGGATCTTGTCCTGACTTCCATCTCAATTTTAGAGGCTTCATAGATAGACAGTCAGTTAGTTCATTTGTCTTTACCTTGCTATTGGTTTATGTTCAAATTTGAGTTGCCACTTTGACTAAGTTAAATGTTTATTTCTAAAACATTATGAGTTTAGTTTGAGACAATTGAGTCATCTTGCATTTGAGTTCTTTTCTTAATGCTTAAAGTCGTCCGCTGAGTAAGTAAGTCAGGCCAAGGGTTCTCTTTGGGCCATAAATGGTTCTCGAGTGCCAGTCCCGCCCAGGGTGTAGGCTCAGGGGATGAAACTTATGTTAGAGAGCTATGTGGCTTGTATGGATTCCTACGGGGTTCTATACACCATGTTACATCTAGGGGGTACTCCTAAGTCGTGACAAACTTGGTATTAGGGCAAAAGGTTTAGAATGGTCCTAGAATGTCTCATAAGCCACTTCTAGTAGAAACTTGTTCATAACTATAAAGCGCGCCACATTTATGTATAAGAGGCTACAAGATGATTAGGAAACTTCACTTCTTTCATTACTATTAAGTCGTGCCATAGAGTTCAACTCTATAAGGTCTCTCTCCTAATCCTTATTCGATGCTCTACAGGACATAGCTTCATGAAAAGCTTATACTAGAAGGAAGGTGAGGGAGATTGCAGAACAAAAAGATCCTCCTAAAGCTTCTCAAGTTTCGGTCGATCCTTTGGTCGATCAAGTGTCTAATGCGGCGTTTAGGGCTACTTTTCAAATGTTGGCTAAAGCTATGACGGCCCAAGCCAAAAGGGAGGTTGTGGTTCTCATGAACCTAAATGGGGGCACGGTGACTTCAAGAGTAAAGGACTTCACATGGATGAATCCTTTAGAGTTTCATGGTTCCAAAGTTGAGGAAGATCCTCAAAAGTTTATTGATGAGGTCTATAAGATGTTGATGATCATGGGAGTTACGCCGGTGGAAAAGGAGGAGTTGGCCTCTTATTAACTAAAGGGTGTGGCTCAAATATTGTATAACCAATGGAAAGAAGGGAGACCAGAAGATGCGGGTCCTCTTGATTGGGAGAAGCTTAAGGCCGCTTTTCTTTATAGGTTCTTTCCTCTTGAGATGAGGGAAGCCAAGGTGCTTGAATTTATTCACCTTTGAACAGAAAGTATGAGTGTGAGGGAATATGCTCTAAAGTTCACTCAATTATCTAAGTATTTTCCATCAATTGTTGACGATTCAAGGGCTACGATGAGTAAGTTTGTTTTGGGTGTGTACGAAATGGTGGTTAAAGATTGTTGAACTGCTATGCTCATTAATGAAATGGACATCTCTCGTCTCATGGTCCATGCACAACAAATTGAGAACGAGAAACTTAAGGAAAAGTGTAGGGAGGCAAAAAGGGCTAACACCAATGATGGTAATTTCACTAATGCAAGGTCCGATGGACAAGGTCGTCCTAGATTTTGACAAAGGTTTACTGGTCAAGGTTCCTCTAATTCTCCTCTTAAGTTTAACCAAGATAGGGTTTCTAACCCTAAGCCTCAAGGAGGTAATGGTAGTGGATCTTCATTGCCTAGGTCTAATTGCACTAAGTGTGGATGGAAGCACGAGGGTAAGTGCCTAGCCGGCACGGATGGTTGCTTTATTTGTGGTAAGAGTGGTCACAAAATGAAGGATTGCCCTATGCTTACGGCTAAAGGAAGAGAGAAAAAGCAAACTACTACTAGTGGGGCGGGTTCCAATGCTCCTAAGCAATATAGTTTCTATGCACTTCATACTCGTGGTGAACAAGAGGGTTCTCCCAATGTGGTTACTAGTATGTTGAAAGTTTTCCAACTTGATGCTTGATATTCTTCCGGATGTGTTGTTAGAACATTTTTCTATCTCTACTCCTTTCGATGATTCTATTGTGGCTAAGAGGGTCTATAAAAAGTGTCTCAGTTCCTTGTCCCATACAATTACTCTTGTTTACTTGGCAGAGCTTGATATGTTAGACTTTAATGTGATTATTGGTATGGATTGGCTGTACTCATGTTATGCTTCTATCGATTGTAGAACTCGTGTAGTCAAGTTTCAGTTCCTGAATGAGCCTATCCTAGAATGGAAGGGTGGAAATTCGATGCCTAAGGGTCAGTTTGTTTCTTATCTTAAAGCTAAAAAGATAATTTCTAAGGGTTTCTTTTACTATTTAGTAAAGGTGAGGGATGTAGATTCCAAAACCCCTTCTCTCGAGTTGATCCCTGTTGTAAATGAGTTTTCGAAAGTGCTCCTAGGTGACTTACGCGGTATTTCTCCTGAGCAGGAAATAGACTTTAATATTGACCTTCTCCTAGATACGCAACCTATTTCTATTCCTCCTTACTATATGGCTCCAGCAGAACATAAGGATTTGATAGATTTGTTGGATAAGGGTTTCATATGAACGAGTATCTATCCATGGCGTGCTCTAGTTTTGTTCGTGAAAAAGAAGGATGGTTCGCTTCGTATGTGTATCGATTATCAATAGTTGAATAATGTAACCATTACGAATAAGTATCCTCTCCCAAGGATAGATGATTTGTTTGACCAACTTCAAGTATCAAGTTATTTCTCTAAGATTGATCTCCGATCGGGTTATCACCAATTTAGGGTGAAAACTGATGACATTCCGAAGATGACTTTTCAAACTCGGTATGGTCATTATGAGCTTTTATTAATGTTATTTGTATTGACTAATGCTCCGACGGTGTTTATGGATTTGATGAATAGAATGTTTAGACAATACCTTGACATGTTTGTGATTGTGTTCATTGATGATATTTTAATCTACTCAAGGAATGAGGATGAGCATATTGATCATTTGAGGATTATGTTGCAAATTCTTAAGGACCAACAACTGCTTCCAAAGTTTAGCAAATGCGAATTTTGGTTAAGGTCCGTAGCTTTCCTTGGTCATGTTGTTTCGAGTAAGGGTATTGAGGTAGATCCTAAGAAGACGGATGAGGTCAAGATTTTGTCTAGACCTTTAAGTCCTTCAGATATTAGAAGTTTCTTGGGTTTGGCCGGTTATTATAGAAGGTTTGTTGAGGGATTCTCTTCAATTGCCTCTCTTTTGACGACTTT
Organism: Solanum bukasovii; assembly: GCA_029582585.1. Taxonomy (NCBI): domain Eukaryota; kingdom Viridiplantae; phylum Streptophyta; class Magnoliopsida; order Solanales; family Solanaceae; genus Solanum; species Solanum bukasovii. Next base: position 26,134 of record JAJOOI010018287.1, read on the forward strand.
GACTCAAAAGAAGGCTATATTTGTATGGTCTAAATTATGTGAGAAGAGTTTTCAAGAGTTGAAAGATAGCCTTACTTCCTCTCCGGTGTTGACCTTACCGAAAGGGACGAATGGTTTTGTTGTTTATTATGATGCCTCTAGAATCGGGCTAGGGGGTTTATGCTTATGCAAAATGGCAAAGTTATAGCCTATGCCTCAAGGCAACTTAAGATACATGAGAAGAATTATCCTACTCACGACCTTGAGTAAGAGGCGGTCGTTTTTGCCTTAAAGATTTGGAGACACTATTTGTATGAAGTTCATGTAGATGTGTTTACCGAACACAAGAGTTTGCAATATGTGTTCAATCAGAAAGATCTAAATTTTTACCAAAGAAGGTGGCTTGAGTTATTGAAGGATTATGACATGAGTGTCCTTTATCACCTCGATAAAGCTAATGCGGTAGCGGATGCTCTTAGTCGGTTATCTATGGGTAGTGTTGCTCATATTGAAGAAGGAAAAAAGAGTTGGTTCGAGATGTTCATAGATTGGCTCGATTAGGTGTTCAACTAATGGACTCCACCAAGGGTGGTGTCATAGTGAACAATGGTACCGAATCATCTTTTTTGATAGATGTGAAAGACAAGTAAGGTCTTGATCCATTTTAGGTAGAATTGAAAGAGACGGTGCTTAAGAAATTCGTTGAGGCTTTCTCCCAAGAGGGAGATGGTGTACTTAGATACCAAGGTCGTTTATGTGTCCAAATGTGGATGACTTGATGGAACAGATTTTAGCAAAAGCCCATAGTTTGCAGTATTCCATTCACCCAGCAACCACCAAGATGTACCATGATTTATGGGAAGTCTATTGGTGGAATGGAATAAAGAGGGATTTTATGGGATTTGTGTCTAAGTGTCCTAATTGTCAACAACTGAAATATGTGCATTAGAAACCGGGAGGTTTATCCCAAGACATTAGCATTCCTACTTGAAAGCGGGAAGATGTGAATATGGACTTTATTGTTGGTTTGCCTCGCACCCGGTGTCAACATGATTCGATTTGGGTGATAGTTGATAGGATGATGAAATTGGCTCATTTCCTTCCCATAAAGGTTTTCTATTCGACAGAGGAGTTGTACTTGAGAGAAATGGTAAGGTTACATGGAGTGCCTTTGTCCATTATATCTGATTGTGGTGCCCGATTTACTTGTTAGTTTTGGAAGTCATTCCAATAGGGTCTTGGCACTAAGGTGAAGCTTAGCATGGCTTTTCATCCCCAAACCAATAGGCAAACGAAGCGTACTATCCAAACATTGGAAGAAATGTTAAGGGCTTCTGTAATCAATTTTAAGGGTAATTGGGATGACCATTCGCCATTGATTGATTTTGCTTACAATAACAGTTATCACTCAAGTATTGATATGGCTCCATTTGAGGCCTTATATGGTAGGAGGTGTAGATCTCCTATAGGTTGGTTTGAGGTGGGTGAAGTTGTCGTATAAGGTACCAAATTGGTACAAGAGGCCATGGAGAAAGTTTGGCTTATAAGGGAAAATTTGAAAATGGTTCAAAGTCGGCAAAAGTCTTATGCCGATGTGAGAAGAAGGGATCTATAATTTGATGTTAACGATTGGGTTTACTTAAAAATTTCACCTATGAAGGGTGTAATGAGGTTTGGTAAAAAGGGGAAGCATAGTCCTTGGTATGTAAGCCTATATCATGGTTTGAGGCGTGTTGGTAAGGTTGATTATAAGTTAGTCCCTGGTATGTACTCACCCTATTTTCCATGTCTCTGCGCTTAAGAAGTGTGTTGGTGATCTGACGTCCATAGTTCCCCTAGAAGGGTGAGTTGATGAAAGCCTTTCTTATGACAAAGTTTCGGTAGAGATTCTAAACCAGCAAGTCAAGAAGTTGAGAAACAAGGAAATAGCTTCTGTAAAAGTGTTGTGGAGGAATCAGTTAGTTGAGGGTGCTACTTGGGAGGCCGATATGATGTCCCGATATCCTTATCTCTTTCTTTCTACTGCTATTCTAGCTTGAGATAATGAGTTCCTCTTGGTTGTTTTTTGTTTTGGGAGTCATGTGTTTTATGTGTTTCCATGATTTCCTTATGTGATGCATGTTCATGAAAACTTGTGTTTTGAGAGAAAATGAGTTTATATGATAAATTTTATTCATGTTATTGTGCATTGAGTATGAGTTACCTATAGACTTAATGAGATGAATTGATAAACATGCTTTAGCTATGCTTTTTTATATAGAGTTGCATATGAGCTCCATGAGATTGTGTCGAGCATGCTTTTAGCTTGGTAAAGGTTGTTCCTCCTTGAACATGAGAAATTTTGAAATTTCATGCATATTGGGTTGCTAGATGTAGTTCCTATTTCCATATGATGCATTTGAGTATGATTAGGTTGGAATTGATGTTTCCTCCTCGTATATGTGCATTGCATGCATAATGGGCTGATAGAGTTAGTTTCACCCCTCTTTTGATGTTTTGAGAACGTCCTAGCTTGGAGTCGATAGTTCCTCCTTGGTTGTATGCTTTGCATTGTAAGTTGGGTTGTTAGTTCCTTTCCTACTCTTTTAGAACCAGTTTAAGTCTAATTCGAGGACCAATGGTCCCAAGGGAAAGATATTGTAACACTTCGAATCCGAAAGAGGGCACCATATTAGATTTCAGCATTTCCAGGTGCCATCCACGTTGGCCAATCAGGGACCGTGGGTTGGACCACGGACCGTAGGTGGGACCATTGATTGGTCATTAAGAAAATATCTAGGGCAGGACAACGATTGGACCTACGGACCGTAGGTGGGTCCATGGTCCGTGGTCCAGCAACCTTATGTCAAGCCAAAGGTCTCTGATCACCAACCACGGTCCACCAGGACGGGCCGTGGGTAAGACCACGGTCTATCGACTGGGTCCGTCGGTGGTAGGTCGGTGGTCAGCTGACAGTAAGTTCAGGGGAAGTTGGGTCTTTTCCTAATTAACTAGTTCCTATGCTACGTCGTTTTACCCTTTATTAAGACCCTTATATAAGTTTTTTACCCCCAAATTTCCCAATAGAAATCATTCTCTCTAAACTCACCAAAAAGAAGAACTCTTAAATAATTCTCTCTCTAGAAACTTGATGAAGAAGAAGTATTCATCAAGGGTTTCAAGTCAAGGTCTCAATTCATCCATTGAAGGATAGCTTTTGGATTCAAGGTATGGTAGTTTTCATCCATGGATTCCTTCAATTCATGGAGTTCCCAAATTCCTCTATTTCAAAGGTAGAATTCCCCAATTGAGTTAGGGTTTTCTTCAATTATCATGTGTTCTCTTCATTATTTATTTAAATGATTGAATTATGATCTCTTATGCAGGAATTGATGAAATATGTTAATTTTATGACGATTTCCCCATGAACCCATGTAATCCACATGTTTTCAAGTTATGAATCATATGATGTGGGATTTTGATCTGCAAGGAAAAGTTTTATGAAATTAAGAATGTATTTCAAGCTTTACATGTATTTATGATGAAATCCATATCTAACCCATATTTTCTATGCATTGATGATTGAAAGTGGTTTTGAGCCTCAAGAGGTACATTATGGACTTATGCATTGTTTTTATGAAATCAATGCAAATGTTTTAAGGGTACCTTGAGAGTAAAGTACCAATGATGATGATGTATTGTGAAAGGATATTCTCATAAATACATACTAGCATGATGTGAAAGGTTTTCTCACATGGAAAGGATTCTTAGGTTGGAAGGCTTTCTCACCTAATTGAATCAAAGAGTAAGAGTTATCCTAATGAACTAGCCTGGTTTGGTTGTCCAAGGGCACCTTTCCATGATTAATAAAGTCAAGTAAGAAATGACTATTCCATGGGATTTATGCTTAGCATTGAGTGGATATTGATGATGAGATAGAAGTTCTCCTGTTAGTAGAGACTGGGTTTCTAGAAGCAATCTCATGAGATGGAATGTCCCCCTTTAGTAGAGACCGGGTTTCTAGTAGCAATCTATTTATCCCTTAACTTTGTTCCCCCATAGGTTGATTAGCGAGTGGATCCACTTAAGCTAGAAGTTCATGGTTCTACCTTGGCAAGTAGGACAACCCTTTTCGGTGTGGGAGACACCGTGGGATCATGTTATAGCTCACATGGTCTCTATGTCAGATAAGGCTAATTCCCCACAAGTAATAATGAACTAAGGTTACTTCAAGAAGTATCACATATGAGTTCAAAGGTTTTAAAGATGAACTTAGCTTGCATTGACCATGATTTTATGACTTATGATTTATAACTCTTTTATATCATGTTTTAGCTTAGTCAATTGCATTTCATGAAATTAAATGTCCCTTTTTGCATGATTTAAATATTTTATGCATGGCTATCATACTTGGTACATTGTTTTGTACTAATGCATACTCTTGCCTACATTTCCCCAAATGTAGGGTCCTGCAGTCAGGGTACTCAGTTTCATGGCTAGTGGTTGAAATTGATATTTCCGAGTTATGATGAGTCCTCATGCTTCGAGGACGGAGTTTTATTGTTTCACTTCCTTTTCATGTATTTCTCTTTTGTACATGATGTATGGGCTAGGCCCAATTTAATTTTATTGTATTAGATGGCTATAATGAGACAAGTGTATTAGACTTCTGATTTGCTTTATAAAATATTTTGGACTTGAACTATTGTTTTACTCTTGTTGTTCTATTTCTTATGTTATGAGAGTTAAGTGGCTTGTATGGAGTCTTTCGGGGTTCTATATGCCATGTTACATTTGGGGGTACCCCTAGGTCATGACACTCTTGTCACTGCCTCCATAGGCCTTACAATAGATCCCCTCGGTGGTGAGTGCATGATCAACTATCTATAGTAAAGAACAACCCGACACCACCATCTGGTCTATCGCCAATCTAAGTGAAAATGAGAGCCCACTAACAAACATATGAACTCTCTCATGCTCTTTCGGCATAAGTATAGCCTCATGCCTGACCAATTTATGGAACCATGCCTCGTATTGTGCGATGAAAGTGATCTCTTAGTCTGGTCTAAGAAGTCATCCCGCAACCATTTCCTCAAGGTACGCTGTACATACTTTTTTAAGCAAGACTCACAGATTTAAGCCCAAGTCATTAATGGTGACCCGACTAGTCTTCAATATAAGTAGGACCTCCACCACTACTTCACTAGCCCCTCTAGCTAGAAAGTAGTGTAATCAACCCCATGGGACTCCACTTACCCAAGGTTATGAAAACTCTCCTGGCACCTCTCTAGATACTCATGGCAACCTCGCCTACAGCACCGGTGAACCTGGGAGGAATCAACCTGATAAACAGCCCCAATATATTTTGTTCCTCAAGGGTCATAGTTGTCCTAGTAGCCATAGGTGAAGAACTAGTCACAACCGGCTGAACTACTATAAGAGAAGTCGCAGCAGCATGATTGCCTAAGTACCATGTGCCCCTACCTACGGAAGTTTGAGAATCACTTCTAATATGTGGTTTGGCTGATGTACTAGGCACAGTACCTTCTTGGAACATACCCTCCATGAAGCTGATGATCCTGGCCAAAGTATCATGAAGTATTGGCGTAGACATAAATCCTAGTAGAGGTTGGGCTAGCCCCACACCCTCGGGCTGAGGTTGAACTTGCTTAACCTCTATCTCGGGCTCTATAACTGGTGCCGACCTCTAGGTCAACCTCTAACTCTACCCCTAGCTGGGGTCCACCGGGAGGTGCAGGATGTCCACGCCCGCTTGCAGTCGATCTTGTCCTATCCATCTGAGAAAGAGTGAAACAATTGAAGTTTAGATATTGGTAGAACTATCAACGCATGACTAGAAACAAGAAATAGTAACGTATTCATAAGAATGCCCAGCCTATGAAAGATTGGATACGGACATCATCATGGAGATCCGCGAGACTCTACTAGACACTTGCTACTGTACTGGTGAGACTGTTGAACCTAAAGCTCTGATACCATATTTTCAAGACTCAAAATAGGGCCATGATAGCATCTACTACAACCCAACGAGTGGACAAGCCTAAGCCCAAATAACAAGAGGCGGAAGTCACACTTTATATAAAAGATAAACAATAATAAGCAGAACACAAGGCTAATGTATATAGAAAGAATGGTCATATCATATATATATATATATGTAGTACAATACCAAATAATTAAAAATAGTCCCCAAAGTGACAAAAAGACAACTAACACAAGATATTGATCCCCAGGACCTGGTGTCACATATACAGAAGCTACTACAAATAGAAAGTCATATAGAGAAATGACTAATTCAAAATACAACATGAGAGTCAGTACAAAACAAGAAGAGCAACAACTCTTTGAATGTCGGGAGCTCACCACAAATACGAGCCTTTGACTGCCACGAGAAATCCAACGCTCACTGAGGGTGGCTCAAAGAGGGTGTTGCATTAGAAAAAATGCAGAAGTGCACAACGAGAAAAAAAAATATAGGGTACCCAGTAGGCATCATAGACTGACCAAGCTCAAGCTCAGAAAGATCAAATACATAAATGAAGCATGATGGTACTAGCAAGACAAGGGAAAATATGTACCAACTAACATACGATAAAGGATGGGCAGATAAAATCATAGATTTAGTAAGAAGATACGCACAATAAAAAGAACTCAATACATTCAAAGGCCAACAAACACAATGAAAAACTGTAACACCAAGTAACAAAAACCATAAGCCTACAAGAAACATCGAGCCGCCTAGAACGACAAGTCAGGCTTAACAAACCGCCAATAACCTGGATAGATGTATCCAAATGCCTATCAGGCTGGCACGTCAAGATTACGAATAACCCAGATATCTTTATCAATTGGCCGCCGGGAATGATACATTAAGCTCAATAGAGTAAAAGCACTAGAAAAGTGTGATAATCATGTAAAAGGGCCTTTTTACAACTTTTAAGCATTACCATGGTCAAGTCATGTCAAACCCACAAAACGAAGAAAAATGCCACCACGAGAGTACTGACCTGGTGCTTCTACTAATCCACGCTCAAGGCCTCAGGCAAAATAAATTAATAAACCATAAAATAAATCACACTCAAGGATCCATACTATCAATCACACCACCGAACAAGTAAAACATATCACAATCATAAGTTTCACAGCACCTAGAATCAAGGTATAAGGATACTACTCACACAAGGATCACGTAAACTAAGGTTTTCCTGAGTACAACTAAAGCTACACAACCCAACCTATGGACACAACTATCCAAGGTTCAATAAAGCTCAACTCAATGTAAGGGCTTAACCTCAATCATGTGACACTACCCAAATATAATTAATCTACTAAGTCAAGTCTTAGAAAAGGAAACCATAACCTAACTTAAGGCCAAAAACCACACACGAACTACAACTCAGGTGCTTTTCCCCTTTTGGAGAGCCTCAGATCACTAACAAGCTATCAAGAACAGAAAGAGTGAATTAACATGGATCAAATGATACCCATATCACTAACCCAAATTTCAGACCAGAATTGGGTCAAAAATTGTCCCTCAAATCAAAGCAACAGAATTACAAAAAAGAATATGTCATACTGTCAACCTAGGAATGTGGAATATATGCCCAAATGATGGGTGAAAATGGGACTCAAATGCGACCTCAAATGGCCAAATTACCACACTCCAAGGCATAAAAACTAGGGAATTTAAGGTTCGAAATGAATTTGAATTATAAAATTAAAGACGTAAAAGCATGGAGGAGAGGGAAAGAAACAGAATCACCTTAAAATGGTTTAGTTTGGTCAAGAATTGCTCCAAAACACCCAAGGTCGAGCTCTCAAAGAGTTGGGTTTCATTTTGGAAATAAAGAACAAGAATAGGTTTTACTCCCAAGGATTTTAACAAAAGCAGAAAAATGTTTGCAAAACTAGACACTGCTTAAGTGGCAAGAAGCTTGTCAAAATCGAACCCCTGCTAAGAGGTTCCCTTCGCTTCGGCCCCTTTGTTTCTTAAGTGTCCTTCACAAAAGCCATGGGCTGACCTCTTAAGTACCCCCCACCCCTCAGATGTTGTTAGCTTAAGCATATCCCTTGTTCTCTTAAGCCAACATTACTTAAGCAATCAAGGATTCGCTTAAGCCGACGCACCAAATATCTGATTTTTCAGCAAAGAGGCTAAGTGTCCAAAAACTTCTAAAAGGCCCTCGAAATTCATTCGGAGTCATAACAACACAATCCAAAAGTGCAAAACACTGTGAAATAACATTTCAGACTCAAAATAAAAAGACAAAACAGCCATCCGAGTTCATTTCATCAAAATGTTGACCAAAGTCCACACTTAAACAAACAAACACAACAAAATGTCAAAAGCTAAAATAACTCAACCCGACACTCTCAGAAACAAAACCAAAGGTCGTTCTAGACCAAACTCAGTTTTTTTGAGCTAATCATGCTAACAAAATTTTATTCCTGGAAATTTTTACCAAGTAATTTGTCCGAAGTCAAACATTTAGCTAAACTCAGAAGCTAAAACGTCAAATCGCACCAACTCCAAATGAAAGAGTCAAACCCCGAATTGATCATCAAACAAGACCAAAATGGCCCTTCCTAAGCAGATTGTTGATGAAATTATGTCTGATGTCAGCATCTCTAGGTGTTGACTATAGTCAACAGTTTCAAGCATTAAGCTTTCAAAACTCCAAAACTCGCACCAAACTCAACGAATACCTTGGAAAGCATGCCACCCAACCCAAAACCACACAAAAGATATAAGGAAGTTATAGGAAGGGATAAAATAGGAAAACCATGCATAAAACACTGAAGTTACCTTGAGGATCATTAAATATCAAAGCATCGATGGATATTTACTCACATATTATAGTGTGCCTAGACACTTATAGAAGTGTCTATGCATAGAGTATCTTAGAGAAGACAATAAACAATTGTCTAGGCTAATGGATTTTTGCATTGAAAATCTCACTTTCCAAATTTTAAAGCTGAGCTACAGACAAAGATGAGACCGTCAGTTTTCTTCTGTCATATCTTGAATGTTCACCCTAGTTGAGACACGGTACTTGGAACCAAAAGAGAACTCAAGCTAACCCTTAGCATAGCATATCAAATCATATTATAGTAAACTTAAGTAAGAATTTTATTTTTTATTTTAAAAATGGACATGCTAGATCATATATCTATATATGAACAAAAAGATCGACCAGTGGATTCACCTTTTGTAACACATCAGAATTTGGAAAGAAAGAAAAGAAGTTTTTAGGTTGCAGACTATCTTTACGGGTCCCATCTATAGACTGTAGAAGGTTTTACAGGCCGTGGATGGCACCCGTATGAAGAGGGAAAATATTTTAATTCAAAAACATCCAAGTACTCCTTTTTTGGTTCACCACGACTGCCTCTCGTTCTTTATACGAGCCATAGATAGGTATTGTAGGTATTCCCTTGACTTAGTGAAATTTTAAAGGTGCAAGTGGATTTTTACGATTGTTATCTACGGACTATAGGAAGACCTACGAGTTGTAGAAGTGTTGCGTCAAAAGATAGGTGATTTCATGATCCCAATACTTGGCCTACGGTTGACCACTATAGACCATAGAAAGTCATATTGTCTGTAGGTCGGAACCGTAGGTCGAAGTCTGGCAGTTATTTTAACAGGCTTTTGGATCTTTTCCTAATTGTTTTAAACCAATTCTATGTTGTTTTTCCTTCTACCCTAAGCCCTATATAAAGCTTTTAAGCCCCAAATTACAATTTTATATCCATTCTCCTAAATCCACTCCCCAAATTCTCTCAAAACTAAGGAAGACGAAGAAAAAGGGCTACCATTAATCCAAGTCTCCAATCCTCCCTTCATTTTTCGCTCTAAGTATCAAAGTATGTCGGTATTCATCCATGGAATCCATTCTCCCATGGAGTCCCCAAAGGTTCCAATTTCTCAATCTCAAATTCAATTGTTTAAGTTAGGGTTTCAATTCAATCTTTGTGGATTTCATTTAATGTTGATTGATCATTGTTACATAAGTCTTCTAATGCATGATTCAATTTTAATACACTATATTTGGTTCAAACTTCATTGACCCGTGCCTAAATTATGATTTTCAACTATGGACCTATGATGAACTCATGAACCTATGAATTATGAACTTATGAATATATGAATGCTTTATGAAGTTATTGTAAATGTGTTAGGGATGCTTTGAAAGGAAAATATAAGTGTTATTGTGAAAGGTTTTCTACCATGCTACTATGATCATAATTGTGAAAGGTATTTCTCACATATGGATTCACATTGGTGAAAAGTTTTCTCATCTATGTTGAATTATGTTTATGGAGCTCTTCTAAGTTTTGATCTCAAAAGATGTCGATTGGTATTGATCATTGTATTTCCTATATTATATTGATATTTGAATTTTATCTATTACATTGTGAATTAGACTTAGAACAAGAGGTATTTGAGGTGGAGGCCCAAATAGGGTAGTCTCTAGTAGCAACCTCTAGTCCCTAACTATGTGCCCCCGTAGGATTTTCTTAAATGGCCTAGCTAGTGGATCAACTTTAGCAAAAGATAATATGTACGGATTCTACATTGGCAAGTATATTCCCCTACTTTTGACATGAGGGATATACCGAATTCCATGACATAGATCTCATGGTCTTATTGTCGTTAAAGTTAAAAACCGACAAAATGACTATGATTCTTCAAAGTTTTTGCTATTTTTCTTTATTTTAATGTATTTGATTATATTTCTTGATTGAGATGTCCATTTTTCTTTAAGCTTTTAAAATGTTCAAATATTGATCATGTCTACATGTCTTAAACCATTCATTCTATCATGACTATTTTATGCCTATTACCTCATACTTAACTTATGCCTACATTGTTTAATTAATGTAGGGTCAGACTCTCCTATTTCCCATACTCATGGCTAGTTTGTTTCATTAGCTATGAAGATTGGTGAGTCCTCATGATCCGAGGACAGAGATAATTTTATAGTTTTATGTCATTTCTAGTTTACAAACTTGGTATGTGATATATGAGTTATGTCTCAATCATTTTCCTTATGATATATTACATGGCTTATTGAGACTTATGATAGACTTCCGATTTGTCAAACTCTTGAAATATAAAAATACTATATTTTTAACTCTTTATTTCTATTATCTTGTATGATGTATGCTAAGTAGCTTGTGTTGGACCTCTTAGGGTTCCATTCGCCATGTTACGCCTATGGTCTACTTTGGGTCGTAACAAACTTGGTATAAGAGCACAAAGCTTAGAAAGGTCCTAAGATGTCTCATAAGCCACATCAAGTAGAGTCTTCTTCATGAGTGTGAAGCACGCCATATTTATGAATAAGGGTTTATAAGATGTTTAGGAAATTCCACTTGTTTAATTATTCTAAAGTCGTGTGATAGAGTTTAACTCTATATATCTCTGTCTCCTAATCCCCACACGATGCTTTTATTGATATAGCCCCTCGAAGGGCATATATTAGGAGAAATTTGAATGAGAATATGGAACGGGAAGCTCCTCAAGATCCTCTGAAAGCTCGACAAGTTCCGTTTGACCCTTTGGCGAACCAAGTGACTAATGTAGAGTTTCGAGCTACATTTCAAGTTTTGGTCCAAGCCATGACAGCTTAAGCCAATACGGAGGTTGTGGTCCCATGAACCCAAATATTGGTAAGGTGGTAACTAGAGTGAGGGACTTCTCTAGGATGAATCCCTCCGAGTTTCATGGTTCCAAGGTTGAGAAATATCCTCAAGAGTTCACTGATAAAAAATATAAAGTTTTGATGATTATGAGAGTGACACTAGTGGAAAAGGCAAAATTGGCTGCTTATAAACCTAAGTTTGTTGCTCATGTTTGGTTCAACCAATGGAAGGACGATACAACTGTTGATGCAGATCCTCTTGATTGGGAGAAGTTTGAGGTAGTTTTTCTTGATAGGTTTTTTCCCCTTGAGATGAACGAGGCAAAGGTGCTTGAGTTCATTAAACTTTTTCAAGGGAATATGAATGTGAAGGAATATGCCTTTAAATTCACATAATTGTCTAGGTATGCTCCTACTATGGTTGTTGATCCTAGGGCAAAGATGATCAAATTGTTCCGGGTCTGTCCGAAATGGCGATTAAGGAATATCGTACCGTCATGCTCGTTAATGAAAATATACATTTGTCATCTAATTATTCATGCCCAAAAAATTGAAGAGTAGAAACTCATGGAAAGGTCTAGGGTGTCAAAGATGGCAAAGACCACTGATAGTGACTTTTCACATTTAAGTTTCGATGGACATGGTCGTTCTAGGTTCCAAAAAGGTTTTCCTGTCAAGGTTCCTCCAATGCTCTGGCTCCTTAGTTCAACAAATATAGGGTGTCTAACCCAAGCCTCAACGAGGAAATGGTGGTAGAAAGAGTTCTTTGGTTCCCGCATGCCAAAATTATGGCAAGAGTCATCCAGAAAAATACTTGATAGGTATGGATAATTGATTTAGTTGTGGTAAAAGTGGTCACCGCTTAAGATTGCCAATCTAGAATTCACAAGAAAAAGGATGGCAAGAAAGCTTCACCTAGTGGTTCGGATTCAACGCTCTGAAGCAAAATAAATGTTATGCACTTCAAACTTGACATGATAATTAAGGTTCTCCCGATGTGGTTACCGGTATGTTGAAAGTCTTTCATCTTGATGTATATGCTTTGCTTGATCCTGGTGCTACTTTGTCTTTTGTGATGACATATGTGTCTATGAAGTTTGATGTTCTTCCATATGTGTTGAAAGACCTTTTTTCTGTCTGTACACCTATTGGTGAATCTATTGTGGCTAACAGAGTCTATAGAAATTGTCCCATCTCTTTATTTCATTGAGTCGCTCATGTTGATCTTGTAGAGCTTGATATGTTAGATTTCAATGTTATTCTTAGTATGTACTGGCTCCATTCATTTTATGTTTCTATTGATTGTAAAACCAGAGTGATCAAGTTTCAATTTCAAAAGGAACCCATCCTAGAATTGAAAGGGCGAAATTATTTGTCTAACTGTTAGTTTGTTTTTTATCTTAAACCTAGAAAAATAATTTCAAAGGGTTGCATATATCATCTTGTTCAGGTTAGGGATATGGATTCCAAAACCCCTACACTTGAGTCGGTTCCCATTGTAAATGAGTTTCTGGAAGTGTTTCCCGGTAATTTACCCAGTGTTCCTCTTAAAAGAAAAATAGACTTCTGTATTAACATTGTCCGTAATACACAACCTATCTCTATACCTCTTTTCTGTATGGCTCCAGTAGAACTTAAGAAATTAAGGACCAATTGAAAGACTTGTTGGATAAGGGTTTTATCCGACCGAGTTTCTCTCCAAAGGGTACTTCGATTTTGTTTGCTCAAAAGAAAGATGGTTCACATTTTTCATATGTATTGATTACCAACAACTAAACAAGGTTACTTTTAAGAATAAGTATCCTCTTCCGATGATAGATGATTTGTTTGATCAACTCCAAAAAGCGAGTTACTTCTCTAAAATCAACTTCCGATCGGGTTATCACCAATTGAGGGTGAAGGAAGATGACAATGTCTAGATGGATTTTTAAACTCTGTATGGTCATTATGAGTTTTTGGTAATATCATTTGGTTTGACTAATGCTGCATGTGCATTTATGAACTTGATGAATAGAGTGTTTTTGAAAATATCTTAACATGTTTGTAATTGTGTTTATTGATGACATTTCGATTTACTCAAAGAGTGAGGATAAGCACATCGATCATTTGAGGATTGTGTTGCAAGTACTCAAGGACCAACATTTATTTGAAAAGTTTAGTAAATGCAAGTTTTTGTTGAGAGCTGTGGCTTTTCTTGGTCACATTATTTCCGGTAAAGGAATTGAGGTAGAACCTAAGAAGACGAATGTGGTTAAGAGTTGTCCTAGACCTCTATCCCCTTCAGATATACAAGTTTCTTCTGTTTTGTTGGTTATTATAGAAGGTTTGTGGAACGATTTTCTTCGATTGCCTCTCCATTGACGATACTGACCAAAAAGAAGGTCAAGTTCTTGTAGTGGGAAGCGTGTCAGAAGAGTTTCTTAGAATCGAAAGATATATTTACCTTTGCTCCAATATTGACTCTATTAGAAGGGTATGATGGGCTTGTTGTTTATTTTGATGCTTCAAGAATTGGACTAGGGTGTGTCCTCATACAAAATGGGTAGGTTATTGCTTATACTTCAAGGCAACTTAAAATTCATGAAAAGAAATATCCTACCCATGATTTGAAACTAGCGGCGGTTGTGTTTTCCTTAAGGATTCGTAGGTATTACCTATATGGTATCCATGTTGATGTATTTACTAACCACAAGAGTTTGCGATATGTGTTCAAGCAAAAGGGTCTAAATCTTCTCCAAGGGAGCTCGCTTGAGTTGCTAAAGGATTACGATGTAAGTGTTCTCTATCACTCGGTAAAGAAAATGTGGTGGCGGATGCTCTTAGTTGACTATCAATGGGTAGTTTTTCTCATGTCGAGGAAGATAAAAAAGAGTTAGCTTGTGATATTCATAGATTGGCCCGATTAGGTGTTAAGTTGTTTGATTCTAATTAAGGTGGTGTTATTGTTCATAATGGTTTAGAATTCTCCTTTGTGTCGGATGTGAAAGCCAAACAAGGTCTTCCTCTGATTTTTGTTGAATTTAAGGAAGTGGTGCCTTAAAAGTACATTGAGGCTTTTCCCAAAGGAGAGATGGTGTGCTTCAATATCAAGGTCGGCTGTGTGTTCCCAATGTTGATGACTTGAGAGAGAAAAACTTGTACCCCAACTAAAAGGATTGTTGTACCTCGCCAAGAGTACAAAACTTGTTGATATGGATACACTTAAAAAATTTTCAAATGACTAAGTTGTCTAGTTGTGGGACTTAGGGATAGATACTAAAGGTCTAAGCCTAACCGACAATCACAATACATATTTATTTCATCGATCCTTCTTGAATCAGAAGAGTTCTCACTATCACAAAAAGCAGTTGTAACACGATCATGACCTGTATTAACATACTTAAATAATTATTTAATTAATCTTGATTGATTGCACCATTCAACATTAATATGTGCCCCATATTTCAACAACAAAACTCTATTGTCTGGTAAAACATATCTTTTATCCAAATCAATGCATGATCTCTTTATAGACCTGCCATCATCTTTTCTTCTATATACATGATAGTCCTCTTCATCAATTAAGGTAGAAGAAATAAATATTTTTGGAAAGTGTCTTGAACTTTTTCCATTTTAAATGCAAAGAGATGATTTTCTAACAGAACAACATAGGCAATTCAGCTGAAACAATATCATCACTATCACTGATATTTGGAGATATAATATGTAGAAACAACAAAATATTTGCATGAGGCGATCCATGATTTTGAAGTTTAACAGTATAAATCACTTTATCAAAGGATAAATATGGTATTATTTTTTATTAATGGTTCAAATTTAAAACAAACAATTATGGTAAAATAAAAAGATAAAGAAATTCATACCTGCTTTTACTTGCCTAAAAACTTTGTTGTCTCCCAAATCCTTTATCAAGTGATCTAATTTAATTTTAAAAACTCTTGTTATAATGTCTGGCCGATCTTGTGGAGCCAATCCCCTACTCTTCACAAATCTAGTAATCTCAGGCCAGTTAGAATCGCAAGTAAATGTAATGAATAGATCAGGATATTCGACGATATTGCCATTACATCTTGTTAATTTTGCAATATATAACGTGTACCTCCAGTGAAAGAAGAAGACAATATTACTTTTTGTCCTCAAGAAGAAGGTTGTGTGTCTCCCTGCAAAACAACTTCTTCTAATTCTTTATAGTTGTCCAGAATGCCTTTCAATTATTATATCCCTATCAGAACTAGTTGGTTCATAATCACCAACCACCAAAGGTGCTACCTCAGAAACTATTGGCAAATTGTACCTTCTTCCTTCCAATACTCTTTTTCCTATCAGTCTTAGTTTAACTTCTAAACTTTGATCAATTTGAAATCTATCTCTTAGTATTCGAAAAGATTTTGTAAGTACATTTTAGAATATTTTGCCACAATATCCTTTTTCATGTTATTCCACTTATAGACCTCGCGCAAGTCACTGTACATCTTGGTGCCTTCCGGGTGAATGGAATATCGAGAACTATGGGGTTTTGATAAAATTTACTCACTCAAATCATCACTATTGGGAACACACAAGCGACCTTGATACTGAAGTACACCATCTCCCCTTTTGGAGAAAGACTCAATGGACTTCTTAATCATTATTTCCTTCAATTCAACCAAATTTGAATCATGACCTTACTTGGCTTTCACATCTGACATAAAAGATGATTTTAAACCATTATGGACCATAGCATTGCCATTGGTAGAGTCAACCAACCGAACACCTAATCGGGCCAATATATGAACATCTCGAACCAAATCCTTCTTACCATCCTCAATATGTGCAACACATCCCATTGATAACCGACTAAGAGCATTCGCCACCACGTTCGCCTTGTCGGGGTGATAGAGGACACTCATGTCATAATCCTTTAGTAACTCAAGCCACCTCCTTTTGGGAAGATTTCGATCCTTTTGCTTAAACACATTTTGTCAACTTTTATGGTCAGTAAAAACATAAACATGAGCACCATATAAGTAATGCCACCATTTCTTTAAGGCAAACACAACCGCCATTATTTCTAAATTGTGGGTAGTATAGTTCTTTTCATGAATCTTAATTTGTCGTGAAACATAAGCAATAACTTTCCCATTTTGCATAACAATACACCATAACCCAACTCTTCAAGCATCATCATATATCACAAATCCATCAAATCCTTATGATAAAGTCAACACCAGACCGGAGGTATTCCTATCATTCAGATCTTGAAAACTCTTCTCACACTCTTATGACCATACAAACTTTGCCTTATTTTGGCTTAATGTCGTCAACAGAGAGGCAATCGAAGAAAACCCTTCAAAAAACCTTTTATACTAACAAACCAAACCCAAGAAACTTCAAATATCCGAAGGGGATAGAGGTCTAGGACAACCCTTAACCGCATCTATTTTCTTAGGATGTACCTCAATACATTAACCAGTAACAATGGGACCAAGAAAAGCCATGGATATTAACAAAAACTCAAATTTACTAAAACTGGCAAAGAATTGTTGGTCCTTTATAACTTGTAACATAATCCTGAAATGATCGGCATACTCATCCTCACTCCTTGAGTAAATGAAGATGTCGTTGATGAACACAATCACGAACATGTCAATTTATTGTCTAAACACCCTATTCATCAAATTCATAAATGCGGCTGGAGCATTAGTCAAGCCAAATTATATCATTCGAAACCCATAATGACCTTACCGAGTTTGGAAAGTCATCTTTAGAATGTAGTCTTCTTTCACCCTCAATTGGTGATAACCCGACCGGAGGTCAATCTTATAGGAGTAACTTTCTCCTGGTAGTTGCTCAAATAAGTTATCTATCCTTGGAAGAGGATATTTGTTCTTAATGGTAACCTTGTTCAATAACCAGTAGCCGATGCACATACGAAGGTAACCATCTTTCTTTTGAACAAACAAATCTGGAGAACCCCATGGAGAGATACTTGGTCGGATTAAACCCTTATCCAACAAATCTTTCGATTGGTCTTTTAACTCCTTAAGTTCTTCCAAGGCTATATGTTAAGGAGGAATATAGATAGGTTGCGTACCTGGGAGAAGGTAAATACCAAATTCTATGTCTCCTTCGGGTGGAACACCGGGTAAATCATCGGGAAATACTTCTAGAAACTCATTAACAACGGGGAGCAACTCAAGAGTAGGGGTTTTAGAATCTGTATCCCTAACCTGAACAAGATGGTATATGCAACCCTTAGAAATCATCTTTCTAGCTTTAAGACAAGACACAAATTGACCTTTAGGCATAGAATTTCCCCATTTCAACTCTTTGATGGGTTCATTTGGAAACTGAAATTGACTACTTGGGTTCTACAATCAATAAATGCATCACATGAATGCAGCCAATCAATACCAAGAATACATCGAAATCTAACATATCAAGCTCTATAAGATTAAGATGACTGACTTTGTGGGATAAGGAGACAAGACAATCTCTACCGACTCTCTGAGCCACAATATATTTACCAATAGGAGTAGAGATAGAAAAAGGGTCTAACAATACATGAGGAAGAATATCAAACCTCGTAGCCACATATGGAGTCACAAAATGCAAGGCAACACCAGGATCAAGTAAAGTATAAACATTGCGATGAAAGACGTTAAACATACTGGTAAGTACATCAGAGGGAACCCTTTTTCTCATGACAAGTTTTATGTGCAGAAAATATGTTTCGCTTCTAACTCCAACTAGAACCTGAAGAAGGGTTAGGTTGAGCTCGTCGATGATCCATCTTTCCACAACCAAAACATGCATTAGAATCGACTAGGAATTTACTCTCACGCTTTCTTGCAAACCTAGCACAAGTAGACAATGAGGATCCACCACCATTTCATACTTTAGGTTTAGGGTTGGACACCCTATCTTTGTTGAATTTGGGAGCCAGAGCATTAGAGGAACCTTGACCGAAAAACCTTTGTTGAAACTTAGAATGACCATATCTATTGGACCTTGAATGTGAAAAGTAGACCTCACCGGTCTTGGCCCTTTTTGCCTCCCTGGAATATTCCTTAAGTTTCTCCTCTTCGATTTGTTGAGCATGAACCATTAGATAAGAAATGTCCATATCATTGATGAGAACGGCGGTACGACATTCTTTAACCACTATCTCAGTTACTCCTAAAATAAACCTACTTATCCTTGCCCTAGGATCGACAACCATTGTAGGAGCATATCGAGACAATTTCATGAAATTCAAGGCATAGTCCTTCACCCTCATATTTCCTTGATGGAGGTTGATAAATTCAAGTACTATTGCCTCCCTCATCTCAAGTGAGAAGTGTTGGGTTTAGCAAGGTGTGAATGGGAAATAAAAAGAGAAAATGGAAAGTGGAAGAACCAATGAAAATGGGGGAACCAATTTTGGAGGGAAAATGAAAAGTCATTGCAAAAGTGCAAATGAATAGTCATTTTTACCATATTGG
>JAJOOI010018288.1:0-24165 GCA_029582585.1 Solanum bukasovii
ATGGTCCCTGAACTATACACTTAACGGATTTAGTCCTTCAACTATTCAAAAACTTGTCAGTTTTGGTCCCTTAACTATACACTTATCGATTTTAGTCCTTTAACTATAAACTTACCGATTTTAGTCTTTTAAGTATTCAAAAACTTATCAAGTTTGGTCTTTATCCATTTTTTTAATACAAATAGCTTAGGTTTATATTAATAGAATCTATGCCTCGAGAAATTAAATCCTTTAGCAACTTTTTCTGTTGGTTCTCTCTCCGTTACTTTTTCTTCAAATTAACCTTACGCGAAGAACCTTAACCTCAACGATTTAAAATAAAATTCACGAGGAAAGAAAATATAAGTCATAATTTTATTCAACAGAGGATAAAATGAAGCATATTATTGTTACTAATGACTTGAATATGTTAAACTTTATTATAAAAAGAAAAAAAGTTATTATCCGTTAAATCCAAAGTTTGTACTTCAACGATTTCATTGAACGGAATTTGTTTAATTTTTCAGAAATGGTAATTTATAAAATGGTAGAGTTGCAATTTTTTAAACTTTTTTTAAAAATAGATCAGTTTTATTATTCTATTCATTTTATTTTACTTAAAGAAAATTGAGTAAATTAAATAAAATTCGCATTGATTAGCATGATGCATGATAAGTTTCTCGAACAAAAACTATCAAAGTTTAGGATAGTGCGTATTAAAAACCAAAGCTATTTGTATTAAAAAAAATGGACAAAGACCAAACTTGATAAGTTTGTGAATACTTAAAGGACTAAAATCGGTAAATTTATAGTTAAGGGACTAAAACCGGTAAGTGTATAGTTAAGGGACCAAAGCTGACAAATTTTTGAATAGTTAAAGGACTAAATCCGTTAAATTTATAGTTCAGGGACCATTTTAGATCTACTCCTATAGTTGAGGGACTATTTATGTCATTTACTCGAAAAAAACTACAAGGAAATTATAGTTTTATTTCATTGTTTTTTTGGTGAAGATCCAAAGTATACCTCCAAGGAATTGGCAAAGTTCCACAAAAATAGGGATGAAATTTGTCATGAAGACGAAGATACAATAATGAGTATGATTTCTCTAGCTTTTATAGATAGCTCCTGAAGAGGAGCATCGGAAGGAATACTGAAAGGGACACATGAGTTGAAGAAGTGGGCTTAAAGGTAAAAACAAAATAGAGGTAAAACCCCAAAAGTACGAAAGAAACATAAAAGTAAATTTCAAGGTGCTATATATGTATATATATACACACATGAGTATTCTAAATTTCAAGGTGCTATATATGTATATCTATACACACACATGAGTATTCTAGGCCGGCCTATGTAGCACCCTTAGAATTCAGAAAGTATTTAGACGGACTAAACAGAGTCCGATATAGTCAAAACAATCTGGAGGTACTAATATGCACAAAAATATCATACATGGACACTCAAACAATTAGGGGCAAATTTGATCAAATAAATGAAAAGAGATCATTTTTCAATCAAATTGGTTAAAGAAAGGACAAATCTGATCTAATAACTACTAAGTTAAAAGAACATTTTAACACTTTTTGGCATTTTATATCATGAATCAACAGGAGGGTATGGTTATTATTTTATAGACAGATAGTAAAAAACATTTCTAGTACCATAATGTTGAATCATGAAAGGGCATGTACCTTAATCCTTGCATTAATAAGAAACAAAAGGTTAAACTATTTTAAATGTTCTTGTTTTCGGAATAGAACATTTATTACAGTTGACACCTTTATGTACAATCTCCATAAAAACATCTCCAAAGCTTTGATTCGTGATACTAAAAGTTACTGAGCCAAGCTATTAAATTATTATTTTGCATCACTCCAGTAAGGTTTTGACTGAGGGGGTCGACGAAGCCCAGGGATCTGCAAACAAAGTTACCATCTTAATGCATTTTCACTAAAGTTGTAAGAACATGTGTGCTTACAAGTAACACTGCAAAAATATGTTTTATTCTAAAAGGTAACCAAGATATCGAAGAACAAAATTCGACCAAGAATGGCCTGGTGATAGACCCTCTGCCTCTAAAAAAAGTCTTTTGAGTCATGAAGTGATACATAGGGTCCAGTACGGATGACAATGGGGCGGAGCGGTTTTTGGGCTATGCGGAGGGGATGCGGGTATAAGGTTATGCGGGGCGGGTTACGGGTCTATACATATTTAAACAAAACAAAAGCTTAAAAAATTATGACTCTAATTTTATGTAATGATATAACCTTCCAAATACTATATTCATCAAAACAATACAATAAAATATTATACGTACATTATGAAACAATATATAACCATCCAAAAAAAAGTGTTACTTGCTCAACACGTGGCGACCTTATTACCTGGCAATGGCCTCCCTGCTTCTTCTTTCTATTGTTGTGGAGTTGATGTTTAGTATTTATTTTTCCTTTCTAACCCATACAATTTCCTTATATATAAAATCAAAATGATTGGAACATGGTGGATGTACCTGATGAGGCTATGTATCGGTGGTTATAATAAGATTTGTGGGTTGAGTTGGACTGGATGGAGGTGTGAGCCATTTATATGGACTAGACGGTGGTGAAGCCATTATGTGGGCGGGTTCATGTGGGGCGGGGAGGAGCAGGGCAGGGAAAAATTAAAAGAAAAAAAATTGTTAGGCGGGGCGGGGCAGATAGAAGTGTCCGCAAGTTAATGTGGGTTTGCCCAGCCCCCGCCCCACCCCATTTGCCATCCCAGGGTCCGGAGTCTACCGTACCCGAAAAAGATTAAATAAGAAAAAAAATATTTTTGGCTGTTAAAATATCATGCTAGACACTTCAAAGTAGTCCAATAGCAAGTTCCGCAAACTAACCTCAATTCCATGTGGGCCTATTCGGTTATGGGAAATGAAATTGAGTACCAAAGTGACAAATTCATCAGGCACATCTTCCTGCAATGTTCAAAGGACAAACAAATATTCAGAAGTACAATCCAAATTTAAACCAATTGGCATCTTAAGAAAATTAAAATGGACCTGTATAGCATGGCCTGTGTGTCTGACGACCACCATTTGGAACTTCCCTTGCATTTGACCTATTGTGAGTGTTCTGTGACAATAAAGAGAAACTATTGACAAATTGGTCTCATGCTTTATCAAAACACAAGCTAGAGCGATGTAATTCATGCTTCTAGCATATATTTTTTTGATAACTGATAACATAGTTCATGCTTCTAGCCTTAAACATCCCCAAATGTTATGAAATAAGCTTTTAGAATCTTTCATCGGAAAAAAAAATCTTAACCTCTATCCGGATAGAGATTCTACTTCGTAGCTTCTCTTAAGACATTGGGTTTTAAAGTACATTATATCTGGAAAAGGCATCTTGAACGAGTCCTCTGAACAAAACAAGCATCATGGAGAACACAAATATAAACAAACTCAACTGTAACAAATCCAATGGTATATCGAAGCTCTACAATGAAGACATTATTTTTGTGAGAGAGAAAGTAAGGTAGATATAATGAAGGGTATTTGCACAAGAAAACTGTTACCCAATAAAAATCATAGTGACATCTATTTACTTGGAAACTAGGTAGTTCCCACGTACATGTTCTGAACATTGATTGTTTTTGTTGGATATAGGTGTAGAACCCTATATAAAAGGGTTAGAGTGCTGAGCATAAACACACTTATTTCTCTAATATCTTTGTATGTCTGTTTCAGTTCCATTAGAGGTAGTAAAGGAGAGCGCTAGAGGATAATACACTTCTCTGAAACCAAATGACATCACTATTGCTTTTACAAGACTCTATTCTTAGTTCATAGACATATAATGACAATGCCAGAAAGGTAGTCATTTATGTAATTGATAGATAAATGGCAGTCCTCTATTGCTTCCATTGATATGTCCGCTGTTTGCTGCTCGTTTATTCATATACTGAACAATGACAAGTCTCCAGAGATTCTAAGCAGACTTTGACAATTCTACTTTCTGTTTAGGATTATACACATTCCCAACCAATAGATAGTTAACTAGGATAAGATAGGCAGTCATTTAGAGATACTTTTGCGAGAGCGATGGCCATGCAATTTCTCATTACAAGTGAGACTGCAAGCATTATATTGTTTAGGAAAGCCATGCACATAAATTGTTTCGATGACTCATTATTAAGTTGGATCAGAAACAGGAATATAAGGAACCATCAGGTGTACTTGAACCACATATCAGAATAGGAATATACAGAAACATCTTGCATACATAACTACATAGTGGTGAAGCTTCACATGCATACTAGCATCAATATAGAATTCAGCACAACCTTTGATACAGGTAAAAGTACACAACCTGTCAAGTCTGTCTGTCCCAGCTAAAAGCAATATCTTTGGCACAGGAGATGACAAAAACTTTTCTGAAAGGCCTTCATACCTGAGACGAGAGCATTATAGTTTCAGGTTCAAACTGGCATATGCTAGAATGGAAAACAATATGCTCAACATCCTGTGCAGCACTACTAGATATCAGAACTCTTGAAGCATGATAGAGACTGCAGTTTCAAAAAAATATTTCTCAATTCTAAAACCTAGTCAATGCCATTCTAAAAGTAAAGTAGCAGTTATATAAATCCAGAGGGAATTAAATAAAAACAAATTTATTTGAAGAGGAGTTTTAACTTGCAGGTTCTGTATTCTGAGACTAGATGAGAGATTATCTGTCATTTCTTCTACATTGCATCATGTAATACGTCAAGGGAACATACACAGAGTAGAACCACAAGCTTGGGTACCGACAATCATAAGAGCTTAACAATTAGTCCTTTTTCATTTTGAATACTTTAAGTGTTTATGATAAATCATAATAGTATCTTTTTCTTAATACCTTACGGTTTGGTTTAAGGGAAAGAATTAAAAGAACCCTCACCTCTACCAATGTAGAAAATTAAACAATTAAGTTCTAGAGATCCTAAAAATACGCTATACAAAAGCATTTTTGATAGCTCCATGGGCAAGGATGAAGCTATAGAAGCCCTCATAAGATTGTCGTCAAGGTCTCAAGCTAAGGAGTTGCAAGCCACGGTTGTTGGGGTTCAATGGGAAATCAAGAAGATGTATGTCGTGGAAGAAGAGCCCAAGAATTGTACCAAATAGTAGGCTAAGTTCTAACATATTTCATGGTCCAAATCCAAGCCCAAGAGGAGGAAGATTGGGGCCCAAAGGAGAGACCAAAGGGGGCATATTAGCATGCCCAAAGGAGCTGAAAATTAAAGCCCAAAAAGGCTGAAATCGCGCCCAAAAACACGAGCTGATTCACACCCAAATTGAGTGCAAGTTTTGGTGCATATATTGTCACTTATTTCTTGTTTTGTTAGGGAAGAAGTTTGGCATTATTTTACATCCTTTCCTAGTTAGGGTTTAGCATTTGTAATTTCCATAAAAGTATGATTTGAATCTCCTACTATTGAGGATAGATTTCCCCTATATATAGGTGTGAATTTTGATATTTTTCATAACAACATTATTATTATTTGAGGGTTTCTCTTTTTACATCTCTGTGTATTGGCTACTTGGAATTTATTTACAACTGTTAGAATAAGAGTAGAAACAAGAATAGAATTGTAATGCCCCGCAATTTCTAAGCATAGATCCGCATCTTGCTCTGTATGCATGTAAACTCGAACCCGAGGATTTATAATTTGTACATGTGTATTAAGGTCCTCTACTAAGTATGTGAAGTGTATAGAATGTGGTTTAGGGTCATAAAAAACCTATAGCACTACAGTGAGTTCAAGGCCTTTCTATCGGCTAAGTTTTTCGCAAGAGTTAATACAAGGGTCAACGTCAAACGACCATATCTCTCGGAATAGTAAGAGTTAGGTGACCAATGACCTATCAAATTAAAGGTCAACGAGTCTTCTTTCCAATGCCACCGACCGCTCGTCAATCTGACTCTTGCGTAAAATGTTATGAGCATTTTACCAAAAGACTATCAGAATGGCCGTGTGCGCAGCACCAAGACAATGTTTCTGTGTCCGCAATATTAAGTTGCTCTATTTATTAATTTAAGTTAGGGGTTCACTTGGGCAGTCATCTTGGACAACTTCTGGTTTATTTTCTCTCAAATTCTCTCCTCTCCTTCATCTCCAACACCAAGGTATGTTCCTCATATGTATCTCAAGTGTTTTTACACAATTCCAATCTCTAATCACGAATTCTTAACAATATTCTAACATCAAATCCTCCTCCCATATCTAGTGAAAAACAAGAACTCATCTCAAGGTACAAGAAGAGACTTTTGGGGTTCCTCTTCAATGTTAGAGTTTCAATTGGAGTGATTCAAGGTATGTAGGACTCCAATGAGGAATTTCTTTCATCCACATGCCCAAAATTCCTCAATTATCATGAATTGAATTCAATAGTTAGGGTTTATAAACCCACTTTCAAATTCACCATTTTTATAATCCAATTGCATCATTTCTTAAATTACTTACTCATGATTATGAATTTTGACTCTTATATTTCCTTTTTATGCTTAGCAAGGTTTTCTATTGTCATCCCTACTAGTTCTTGACTTGATTTTTGCCTATGATTCTTGAAATTTATATTTCAAAACATGATTTTAGCGTCTTTATGTTATTGTGAAAATTATTTTGATAATCTACTAGTTATGCATGTTCTAGAAAATTCTTCTCATGATTTGAAAGATATGTCTTAGAAAAAGATTCCAGCACATGATTTTAGAAAGCGAGATTTGAGCTTCGTCTCACAACAAGATAAGTTTTAGAAAGAGATTTTGAACAAGACTTGTGATAAGCTTAACAGATATTTTATTATGAGCTATATGGTTAGTATGTTGTGGGAGTTGTATTTAGCACCGAGCGAACGAGGGTTCTAGATAGCCCAAATTCCAAAACTATGTGCTACCGTAGGATTATCTTTCATCGTTTTATTGATTGACCATTTGACTCTGAGAGGCTCAGATTAGTGGATCCACATTAGACAAACAAGTTCAATACCCTGACAAGGTATAGGGCAGTCCTCCCTAATTGGGATTGTAAGTTGGTGCATCATGAGCTCACACGAAGTATGTCGGTTACGAGAAACTCCCACCTAAAAGATTTACTTAATTTATTTTATGTTTTCTTGATATTATCAGTATAAGATTTTCATATATGCATCCTTTCAAATATGATTTCAGAAAATATGGTCTCAGATATACATTTTTGTTTCTGTAATATTATGTCATGTCACAGTTTTGACTCTCAGTTCTTCAGTTATTGTTTGCGTAGAACTCATGCTCAGATTTATAATTCTTTCAGTTGCTTGTCTAATTGTTGATCTCGGCCCTTACCTTGCATACCAATCCATTCCATGTATTGACTCTACTTTGCACTACATTGTTTCATGATGTAGATTTCAGCACCCTGATAAGGATTCATGGGCAGACGTTCCACTAAGTTCCTCTACTTTCAGCATTGAAGTGAGTCCTCCTCGCATTCAGAGGACTTCAGTTGTGAGATTAGATTTTATTCACTTCAATTGTGTTAGCTTTCAGGCAATCCGGGGTATTGTCCCAGCAAATCGTTTTATTCAATTTAGAGGTTTCTAGACATTAGTACTCAATTGTAATAGACATATTCTTGAACTTTATTTCAGTTATGCTTTTAGTTTATAGCTTCCACTTTAGTTTTCATATGATATGCTATGCCAAGGGTTAGCTTGGGATCACTTGTGGTTCCAAGTACCATGTCTCGGCTAGATTGTAGACTCAGGTTTGACAAGAATATAGAATACTACTTGCAAAAGGATTGTAATGTAGTGTCCTACTTGGAAAAGGAGTCCAATGTAGCATCTACAAATAGGGTTTCAATGTAATAATTTAGAGACACAATTCAATAATGGAAAAAGGCATAAATTCACCCTTCAACTTGTACTGAAAAGTCAGTTACACGCTTAAATTATCATGACGATCTATTACACACTTATTTTGTTAAAAGTGTAACTAATACCACCCCAGAACTGACGTGGAAATAAAATTAAATAAAAAAAATAAAATAGGCGCGTTTGAGACGAAAATAAAGTCAAAAAAATATTTTTTTTTTACCCCCACCCCCTTTGTTCTCCTTCTTCGTGCTCATCTTCTCATATTCTCCAGTAGACTTCTTCTTCTTTATTTTTTTTCTTATCACAACTCTACAATTTCTCACTCAATTTACTTGAGAATTCTCCACTAATTTCCCACAAATTCACCAAAAAAGGTAATTTGCTAATCTAAAATTTACAACCCATTAGCATCAAAAGAACATTGAAGAGTCGACCCCTAAATTCCCAAACAATTATTACCAAGAAAAGTTAATTGCTTCCCACCCCATATACCAAAATTATCAATTTTACAGAGCGTTGCGAATTTGATAGAGCGGGGTTTTGGGTTCAATGTTGATTTATACATAGCAAAATCAAAATTGGCTCGACAATATAAAATTGATCAGTATCAAACTAAAATATTTATTTCAAGTTTCACAACCCCCTACCATCAAAACACTAATAACTAAAAAGAAAAATTCAAAACAAACCATCACCAATTAAGGTTCATTTTACCCATAGTTGAAAAACCCAGAAGAAAGGAAGATGATTAGACATGGCTAAGAAGCAGAGAAAGATAAGGTTTGGGTTCAAAATTCATGTCAGTTATGATGACAAGTGGGGTGAAACCATATTGGGTAATAACTTTGATTTAATTTGCTATCCATATCCCCCACTCCTTCACGGACATTCCAACCACCGCTGCTACTCCGGCGATCTTATCTGTCACAATAGTTTGTATGATATGTTTTGTAATCAGAAGAAAGGATTGAAAATGGAGTCATTCAGATGAGGAAAAAGTGAAAAGAAAAAAAATGGTGTCATTCAAGTGAGGAAGAAGAGAGAAGATAGAGGTAAAAATCGTTGGGAAAAAAGTGAAAAAAAGAAAGAGAGAAGATAGAGGCAAAATTGGTTGGAAAAAAAGTGAAAAAAATTTAAAAAAATTACACTGTATTCTTGCATAGATCTGGCAGGCGCGTGCGCACAACGCTAGTATGTGTGACTGGTTTTGTACATTAGAAGGTGGTATTAGTTACACTTTTAACAAGAATAAGTGTGTAATAGGTCGTCATGATAGTTTAAACATGTAACTGACTTTTCGAAATAAGTTCAGGGGTAAATTTATGCCTTTTCCCTTCAATAATACTCTTCTCCAATATTTCTCGCATGGTATCATAGCTTCTACGGTCCTGGTAGAGCATAAAAAAAAGATTCCACAGTCGGCGGGCGATTATAATTCATACAGCTGCCCATATAGCCAATGATTATGTTGGCAAAAGTTGGCAATACTATATGCATGAAAAATAATCATGCTGAGAAGGAATGATTTGAGAAGCATCTGAGACAAAAAAAGTAGTCACCGTGCTTCTTTGTGGTGGCTTCTTAGATTTGATTTGTGTAGCACTATGCATCTTTCCAGTGACTACTTTCTCATATGCGTCGCACTATGCATCTGGTGACTACTTTCTCATACTTGATTTGTGTAGCACCGTGCAGCTCTTCAGTGAATACTTTCTCATATTTGATTTGTGTAGCACTATGCATCTTTTCGGTGATTGCTTTCTCATATCTAATTTGTGTAGCACTGTGCATTAATCCTGACTACTTTCTCATATCTGAGTTACGTAGCACTGTGCATCATTTCGGTGACTCTTCATATCTAATTTCCGTAGTTTTGTGCATCTTTTTGGTGACTCCCCAGATGTGACGTATGTAATTTCACTTTTCGTCAGTGTTGTATGAAAACCAACACCACCAAAAGGTACAGTGTCTCCCTGCGATAAAACTACAACCAGCGCCGCTATGAATCGACCTCCTATGGGCTTCACACGCTACCCAGGAGATCATCACCTTTGATGAGATCTGACCATGCATCGGCGCGTGAGACTATTCTGACCACTTTTTCGGCGAATTTGTTGTTCAAATTCTACTAGTCTCTTGATTTTGAGACAACTCAGATTTTATACCAATTTCTGGCAGTTTTTTAATTTGTTCCTTTACAATTGAGGTTGCCTAGACATCCAAAGTAGTCCTTACCAGTTTTCTTGCAGATATCTTCATCAAGTCCCTCATTAGTCCTCGTATTAATCACATCTATAATAAGCTCGATACTTATGGCATGTATGTACCAGCTTGAGGGGGAGTGCGAGAATAGGAGTAGGAACAAGAATAGTATACATAACCCTACTTGGAAAAGATTATAATGCATTCTGGTTGGAAAAGGAGTCTAATGTAGCGTCTATAAATAGGAGTCGAAGTTTGGGGATTTTATTCTTAAATTTCGCTTATTTTTAATTTTCTTCCTTTAATCTTCGTACTTTTGCTTCCACATTATTTTCTTGTTTTTCGTTCAAGTAACCCGATTCTTATCAATTTTGCAAACAATTCAATGATTGAAGGCCCACTAAATAGTAACTTCAGTATTTTAATTTGTCTCAGGTACATAGATGTCAGGAAATGTGAAGGCATGTGTAACAAACTGGCAAGGACAGTGGCAAGGAAAAATATAGGTTTCTAACGCCAATGTGCATCCTATGGTTAGTTTGATCAGAAAGAAATCATTGGTGCTTTGAAGAAAAACCAGAAGCAATGTGTAGATTTAGATGTGTTTAACTGTTGAATATTTGGTGTAATAAGAAAATTATTCATGATTTTATTCATGTATACAGACTCCTTACATATTTAAAGGAGTAGGTCCACCATAATCTGTAACATCTCAGAGCCTTCTTTTCGTCTTGGTACTGAATGGATTCACTTTTTTTTATTTGATTCATACCTGCGTAAAGGCTTTTCCTGATTAAGGAAGAAGACTAGAAGGTAGAGCTCTGAACTGAACCCAAAGGCTAGATCCCATTTCTCAAGTGATAGTTACTTTTTGGGGTTAGTCTGACTTCATTCTAGTTGGTAGGTGTGCGAGTAAGAGGGTAATAAGCGAAACTATATGAACTTCAGTCTTTACAATTGTACCCTCCCTCCAGAAAATAAGGTTGAGAGTGCAAGGAAAGGTAATTCATACCTTACTGATCACAAAAGACTAAATATTCATTCGGTTGGCGTAGTAATTTAAAGTGACTGCTATCTTACTGAATGAATTGGTCTACCATGACCTTCAAGATCACAGGCAAGGGAGAAGAAAAATAAAAATGATTTTGAAATTGCACAGAGAACCAAAAAACAGTTTTTCCCTAATTGCTAGACAACTTATGCAACACAGTCCCCCATGGTCTCCTAGGACCCTAAATCAAAGATTCAGTGATTTTTGATGCAGCACAATATGTCAGGATATATAAAAGATTTAGACTGGATAAGCAGAAAGAATAGCTCATACCACCCTCTCCAAAACTGTTCAGTTTCTTCAAGTCTTGCTCTATGCGTGTAACTGCAGTATAAGTGTTTGTCAATGGGTAATTAGACGCATCAAAAGACAACACCAAAAAAAAAAAATTACATCTACAAAACCTGCATACTAATACAAGTCTGAAAAAGAAAACTGAAAGACAGAACTCCCCCTTCCCATTACCATCCCTAAAATAAAAAAATAAAAAAAAAAAATAAAAGGAAAGAAATGCCATAAAATATACATGGTTACACACCATTTTTTTGACTCATCATATCTCAACGTGCTGGGGATTGATACACAGGCAGAGTCGATATTTCTCAAAGAGCCTGATTTGATACTCCATTCAATCTGTAGATGCATAAAATTTCCAAATAAAAACATGAGAGCTGCAAAAGATCTAAGGGATAAGAAGAGCTCCTATAAAACTCAAATCCTGACAAAGTAGAAGCGACATATAGGAAAAATACGTATAAACCAGGATGTTTTCTGGATATAACAGATAAATCATGCTATGTTAGAGGAGTAGGAAAAAGGTTTGTGAGTAAAACTTCACAATGTTATGGTGTGAAAGTTACTTAAGATGACAAGGAGATGTCATATGGAAAATCGTTCACCTGATTATATGACATTGGTGGTCAGACACTCAAGACTGTATTTGTCAACAAAAAAATAACAAAAATAAGTGCATGTACTTATTCTTTGATGAAGTAAATGATTTCATTGATGGCATCAAGAGGATGCAAATATTACAAAAGATATTACATCCAAAAATACTGAGCTAGCTCCATAGCAAAAACAATGTGTTCGTTTTATTAAATTAGAAACAATTTGTTGTTTAACAGGCACAGGACACGAAGCGAACAGCAGTAACATAATATAAATAATCAAAATATAGACTATTGCAGAGTACTCCCTATGATAGTGATTTCATACTTTCATGGAAAATAAGTTATTTTTGGGTTGGGCTGGGTAGATTGAATATAAACCAAACCCAACCTGAGAAACAAGGCTACTTGACTAAAAACAAAATAATAAAACTTTGCTCAATATGATAAGAGGTGCGCAAGAATGCTGTCAGAAATGGAAGGAGTTTTAAGCATTGGGTACCGCTTTTTCAGGGGTCGAGAAATGCTGCATTCTGTTCGATAGTATCTTCTGCATATGAATCAATGATGCCATTGCTGTACCCTGATATATTAGGAAATCAGTACAAAATGAAATAAAAAGCATATCCTAAGAAGTTAGAAAGACTGACAACCTCAACAACATCCACAACCACCAAGCCAGCCAAACTTGGAAGTGATTTCTTTGCAGCAACATGAACTGCAACTGCACCTCCCATACTGTGACATAAACTGAAAACTCTAAGCACCACCTCTTATTTGTGGTACAGAAAACATTTTAACCCAAGCATGCAGGTGATTAAGATATAAAGCAAAAATAGTTAATTCATAGCAGGACAAAAAATTCTTTCAAGGGAAAACATGTAAAGGGTTTTTCCTTATTTCTTATGCTTGCAAACCATTTCAATGTTGGTAACAAATATCTAGGAAGAAATGACAGGAATTCAGACCAACCAAAAAATGGAGAAAAGTAAAACAACAAAAGATACATTTCATGACTCTTCAGACTGGAAGATAAAATGGAAAAAGGCAAAGAAATGTGGCAAATCAATGAGTTAAAAATTCCAAGTAATCATCAGTCTGATCGTTGCGACAGAGATCGATTTGGTTTACAGACCACTGCTACACTAATACAAGTCATTCTGTTATAAAACTACTGAGCTAATGTAAAAAAATGGTTCAGGGAAATTGCATCCAAGTAAAAAGCTTTGTGCCTCTTAGCTTGCAGCTACTTAGCAATGTTATAACACAGAATCTTTTATTTAGCTTAACACAGCAGAGATGACTGCAAAGAAATCCTCCAAACATTTTGGCATGAACAGAAATGGCTACTTTAGATTTATGTACCAAGGCTGAATGCAATCTAAAGTGCTGTATATAGAGTCTCCAAAGAATTGATTCTTTATTAGTCCTAAAACTGTATGATCCTGAAAACTATGTTTTTGATTAGCATATAATACTTATTTGGGACTGATCTCCTATGGGTTGTTCTGCTCCCAGCATCGCATACACCTTTAGTGCTGTAAGTAGATATTTATCTATTCACAAAGTTACTCCCAACATAGTAACTAGTCAAATAAAGGCGTAAATAATTGAATATGAACTAACTTCATGAACAAAGTACAACCTGTGGCCAACAAGCACAATTGCAGGCGGAGCATCTCCATACATGGTCTTCAAAACAGAAAACACATCACTGCATAGCCTCTGCAACCAATTAGTCCACCATAACATGGGAATTGGGGCAAAAAAAGTTTCTCAAAAGCATTAAATGCTGCAGCTCATAGTAGCAAGATACATCGTTCTTAGGTACCTCAATAGACAAATCTACATCATTTTGTGTAGATGTTTTTCCATGTCCTCTTAGATCCATGGCCACTATCCTAGCTTTCTCCTTAATTTTGCTTGCTGCCAATGCAAATGAGAGCCTGAGAAAATAAAACTGCATAGATTTAGCATACTGTTTTGAATTTCAAAATTGATGTTCAACTACTTCATAGCAAGACACAGATAGAGGGAGAGAGCAAGCAAAACCATTCACCAACAGTCTCTGTACCCTCCAACAGAAAGAAAATTTCCAAGCAACTTGAATTAACTAAAGAATTCACTAAATAAACTGACTAAATGGTATAAGAGCATGGACACCAAGATTTTTTTAAGGTCATTGACTGACCTATTAAAAAAAGGGAGTCACTCAGTAACTTCTTGAACAGAAGGCTACTGGCAAAGCAAGATACCTAGCATTCAAGGAAAAAATAAAACATAAAGTAGTTGCACTACATTTAATTTTATTCTCAAATCCACCACCTAGGTTTTTACCCAGCTCCTTGTCTTCACTAAGTTTCCTCATTTGTAAGATGAAAGCTTCCAAATATCCCCAAAAAGTCAGCACAAATTCCTCTTCCACGCAAGTTCTCAGCTAGAAGACACTTGAACTCCCAAGTCCATTCCCTTGAGAATTGACACAAAGCTACAAAAAGATTCTTTATAGCACGCCAAGCTTGTGACTATTAAAATACAAATTTGTGGCACAACCACAATAACAGCTGTGGACTTTGGGTTTCCCTTGTTCAACATCTCTTTGATTCTCTCAAGAATAGCTGATTGAGTCTTAGCTAGATCGATGATCTAGAAAATTGGCAGGGATAGGAACACAGCTTGGAGGACTACCTCACTATGTCTTTAAATTGGCAGGGATAGAAACACAGCTTGGAGGAATACCTAACTATTTCTCTTTTTTTTTATAACCGAGAAATCCACGAGGGCTAGCTGGCACGGAGTTCAGAACTCGATGGTTAATGAGCCTACCTCCACTCTTCTCCACTTAAATACCTAGCGTTTGTCTATGCTGTGGAAGGGTTCAAACCAGTAACGTGCACCGAACCTACATATAATGGGTGCGGTTTTATCACTAGACCGAAACCAAGGGCAACTACCTCATGTCCTTTAAAAAAACTTATTTAGAATGAGAGAAACAATAGATTGTTCCATACTAGTCAGAATGATGTTAGGAGTAACAAAAGATACTTCTTTCTTCATTAATTGTTCTATGTAAGCAGTGGATTTTGGCTTGTACATCAAGATACAGCAGTTATACGAAGGACAAGGTTCCCCTTTAAATGGTATAATCATATCATTATCCACCCTTAACCAAGCCATTCTGCAATCAAATTACTGTTTTCTACCAAAATGTGAGAACAAGGAAGTGCAAGCTTTCCTATTTGGCTCTTCCTGATTCCCCTTTTTCTTGATTTCTCTGGCATCTTCTGCAGTCAGATGATTCTTAAACAGTTGGCATAAGCACAGGGAAAATGAAGCAACTTCAGCACATTATGCATCAAGTCAAACTAAACTACTACTATTGTAAATAAAGGAGTTGCTATACATCTTTTGCATCTTGCCATAAAATTGATCTTATCCTCTTCCCTCCAAGTCACTTGCGTCTACTCAGGCAAAGCTCCTTTTTTTTGGACTTTGATGTATTATTGGTCAATTAGCGCAAAAGGATTGCCCATAAGAACAAACATGCAGAGTGAGGAATACTCCATTATTTGGATGTCTTGACTCGGATTTTGTTTGGCTATGATATTAATAAGAAGGTTGAAATTCAATATTTTCATTCTTTTAAGAGAAAAGGTGGAAAAGAAGGGTTCAAATGTAAGTTGCTCCCATATCACTTTTTGTTTGTAGACCAAAGTATCATAAGGATTGAATGTTAAAAAAAAAAAAATCATCAGGATTAAATTCCTTTGTTATGATCCAAATTAAACCCTAAAATGGAAAGTGGTTATACACTTTGTAACCACAACTGCTACAACAGAAACATAAGAAACACTAATAATTCGGATTAGATCTTAGAAAGTTGCACCAGAATACCTACCCAGAATAACCACCACCATGCAGGCAAAAAATAACAGGCCCTTCTGTCCCTGCCATATAAACATGAAATACCTGAAATGACAAAGCAAATAAAAGATGATCTTGCTACTTGACTGCAAAAAGAAGAGCATAAAGAAATGTTGTTGTTGTTTCTTAGGGGGGTGACAAAGTGCAGAGAGAAAAAATATTCACTAAGAAAATTCAACAGAAGTTAGCACAAACATCATCTGAATCTGGGATCTGAATGTCATCCTCTTGATCGAAATAATCTGACCAGTCTGAAGGTGCATATTTCTGTGAAGAAGTCCTGCAGAGATAATTAAGACAAAATTTTCAACCAAATAATACTTTAATATAACTAATCAAAAACAATAAATCTCTACACTTCTAGGATTCTGGTTTTGAATTGCAAATAGAGACACCTTTATCTGACCTAAAGCACTAAAAGAACCCCCCATACTCCCCAACCCCCAACTAATATTTATTTATTTTTTATGACAAGGAAAACCCGCAGCCGCTACCATTTGGGTGCGCACAGGGTAAAAGCACCGCTCCTATGCAATAGCTCGCAAACCACATAGGAGAGGTAACCCGCACTAGGCAAGTCCGGTGCGACGAGCTCGACCCAAAAGGCAAACCCTTAAATATGCTAGCATCAAGTAAATGCTCTTTTTAAATTAAGTAATGTGAATTTCATAAGGTGCACTTGGGAAGAGCATATCTATTAACAGCAAAAGGCATTGAGTTTCCTCCGAACATTTCAAGAAATCTATGAAGTCTAAAAAAGAATTGCCATTTTTACATCAGTAGAAGTTGTTAATACTATAACAAGCTATACTAGTTTTCTTTAACATAGATTGAACTTTCAACAAGCAACAACTACAAGAATGTGAATCACATATTTCAAATCAAATTTATTAGAAACCCACAATTCATAAAGCACCCAAAAATTCAATTTTTTTAATTTGGGGAAAATGAACTTACTGAATGGGAGGGCGAGTAGGGGCAGAAGAAAAAGCAGAAGGGAGATTGTGAGAATTATGGGTTTCTTCTGAGCCTTCTTCTGCAACTGATGTAAGGTTTGATGGATCCATGATGCTCACTCAATGTTTGTTTCAAGATTGTCAATTGTGATGAATGTTAACTTTATTTTATTTTTCACTCTTTCTGTGATTTGATGCTTTTGAGTTATGAAGATTTCCACATGATGTGTTGGGTAAAATTATGCCTTTCTGTATTCAAGCCTTTTAGCCCACTAAGAAGCCCACTCCATAGTCGATTGTGGTTAAGGATGTCAATGAGACAGTTCGGTCGTTTATTTTTTCTAAAAAAAAGTAATTTTTTTTTGGATATATTATAATGTATAACTAAAATTAGATGGAAACTACTTATATTTTTTGGATATTTTATAATGTATAACTAAAATTATATAAAAAAAAATTATATCATCTCACTGCGTAGGCGTTTGGCCATGCAATACCATATCATGAGATGGAATTAGTGTTTGGACATGTAATTTCACGCTGATTCTATCTCATGATTTCATATCATGGGATGGAATTTCATATTCTCCAAAACCCATGATATGAGAATTCCATATCATGATTTGAGATTTTTGTATATAAAAATTGACCCACAAGTTTATATTATGTTAAAACAACCTCACATTTATATCTACTAACCATTTATTTCATATGTAAATAAAATTTATAATCACGTCAATACTTCTTAAAATTTATTATTACTTTAAATTTGATGAATATAAATGATAAAGTAGAAATTGATTTGGTGAATATAAATAAGAACAGAGGGAGTAGTACTTTTTTGATTTTTCATAGTAAAATATGTCTCTTTCAGCTACATATGAAAATGTTTAAAGCAATTTAATATGAAAAAAGACAAAATTGGTGATGTATGTTTGATAATCACTACTTCCAATATGTTTGATTTTTAGCACAAAATTAATTCACTGAAAATGTGTAATTGTTTGATTTTTAGCACACAAGTGAAACAAGGCATGAATCATTATGATATTGACACACAAGTGAAAATTGTCATAGTTTGTGCAGTGTTACATAATTATTTGTGAGAATACAAAAGGAATGATCAAACATTTATGGTATATGAGCATGAAAATATAGTTGCGGATGATATTGACCAACAAATGGCTCAACGTAACAATGTTGGTTCATCTTCTCGGTCATATGATCGAGAAATGCGCTCACTTTGCAAGGAGATACAATTACATACACTCACTTTGTAGCCTCTCAATAATACACACTAATACACTACAT
The DNA here is from genome assembly GCA_029582585.1 of Solanum bukasovii. NCBI lineage: Eukaryota > Viridiplantae > Streptophyta > Magnoliopsida > Solanales > Solanaceae > Solanum > Solanum bukasovii. The sequence continues at coordinate 18,199 of JAJOOI010018288.1, forward strand.
ACGGAGAAGCACATAGTTTACAGACCTTCCAATCATATTCTTCATAATTCGGTATACATCACAAGATACACATTACAATGCAAATGAGTAATTTCAGGAATAAAAAAATGTTGAGTATATTCAATTTTCTGCATATTCTATCACAATATAATAAAGAAAAGTTCAAAATTTTAGAAAAAAATAATAATTGTATCACTAAATTAGTCACAGTGACTTTTGAGCTTTTTAAACTGAAAAAAAGAGATCAATAATTAAGAGAATGTAATTAAGAAATTTGTTTTAAGAAATTAATATATGATATAAATAGGAACAATTACGAAAAAAATCAGAAAAATGAGAAAAAAAGATAAATATCATTCTTGGCTTTAAAAGCATGTCAGATCTTTTCTCCTAAGTCTAGCTTTATTATGCATATGGATTGAAAAAAGCTTGATCAATTATCTAGTGTTTGGCCATAGATTCTCAAATATTTTTGGCAAGTCATTTTTGGGTGAAGTTTTACTATGCTTGGCCATATATTTTGGGAGAAATATTTGACTTTTTAAAAGAAACTAGTATACGTGCCCGCGTGTTGCGCAGATATTATAAAATGTAATTGTATTTTGAATTAAATTTATGATTTATTTTTATTTTTTTAATTTGTTCTTATAATTTATTTAAAATGTTGTTGTTCCTTCTTTCTTTTTTTTTCTTGGAAGATTGTCCTAACCTAACAAATAGTAGAATAATAAGCAGTAACTTGACTTACAATTGTCATAAAATATTATATTATGTGCATTAAATTGATTTTATTTAGATTAATTCGTATAACTTTTCAAGAATTAATTTCATAAGCAAGTCACATATAGTTAGTACTGATACAAACCAACTGAAATTAATATTATTAAATGATATTCTTTTAACAGAAAACTACTCACAACAATATCAACGTTTATTTATGTTTGAATATTTTTATATCAAATTTTTCATGGTTTATTCATAAAAAAAATTTAGTTGTTATTTTTATAAGTGGTAGATGTTCTTCTTAATATCAAGCAGAATGTGTTATGGTCTCTGAGAAATAATTTGTGTTTTTTCCCTATAAATTTACAAAGATGGCAATAATTCTGACAACCTCCCCACCCGAAATGAATTTCTACTTATGTTTTCTATGTTAAATTTTGATGATTATGTTTTCTATATTAACTTTTTATGATTTCACGGATCTAAAGTGTGTTTAATGTGTTTGTGAATAGACCTTATTATGCAAAAAAAAAAAAAAAAATCTATTTGAGCAACGTATATAAAACCAATTTCTTTTGAGGAATTGTAAAAAAATTAGTAATGAACAATATAATTCGATCTTGTTGAATAAGAAGTTTTTCTTGCTTAATGATTACAATATTTCACTTCATATTTTACTACAGTTATGTGCATGGTCTTGAAATAACACTTGTAATTTTATAGTTATGCATTTATCTTGAATATAGAGAAAAGAGAAGATCTTATTGATATGCAATAATTTCATGTGTGATTAGTTAAAAATAATATATTATTTATAAGAATGATGAACCAATTTTTCCTATTAACTTTCAACAATTAATTCTTATGAAGAGAAAATGGGTGGTTAAGAAGAAAGAAGGTTACAATCATATTTTAATTCAAAATGTTCACTTAGAATTAATGACTGGGATAAAGATTAAATTTTAAAATAAAGAAACAATAAGGAGCCAAAAATATAGGATAAATTATATTTAGAATAGCAACTTAGATTAATTCAAAATTTAAAATCAAAATAATTAAAAAGAAAAAGAAAAATCTAACTTCCACGACTAACCTAAAGTGCCGCATGTGGCACATGTGGTGCTAACATGTGGCACTATTTTTTCTCCTACTATATATAGATAGATACTTAGTAATATTTTAAATCCTATTAAATTTTTAAAAATTAGTATAAAGTGCCAAAACTAAATCCTATCGTATATTTTCGTGATTTTTCTGGTGGATTATATTAGGAATTTTTTGATTTTTTTTCTAATCCTTTTAATTTATTTATTGATTTTCCATTTTTTCCATCATCATTAGTATGCATTTTTTTCCCATTATCTTTAGTATGCAATTTACAGAAATGTTCATCTTTATTTTAATAATTTTTTATTTAAGATTAAATAAAGAGTATTAGTTTCTCGTGTTTGTTATTTTGAGTGGAGATAATTGAATTATTGTGTGACTATGATTTAGGAGAAGAGATTCTACGTTGTTAGGAATGTTACTGTATTAAAGTTTTAAATATTTTTTTAAAAATAAAAAAATAAAAACAGTTTTTCAGTTACATGTGACTAATTTTTAATTTTTTTTTAAAAAAAGATATATATATATATATATATGTATGTATGTATCAAACAACATTATTTATTGGATTTAAAAATGAAAATGGATGATCAAAATAAATATCATACTCTTTAGAAGTACTTTTATAGTTATTATTTTTATTCAATAATAGAGAGACACTTTAAATATGTGTAAATAAGAAATTTGGTTGATTTCTTGATGCAAGTATTTTCACCTATTTTTGTAGTATTGTCGTAATTAAAATAAAATGTGCTATATATAAATATCAATTTTTGAGATTTTTTCAATTACAACAGGAGCATCAAATGTTGTCAAAAAGTTTTTTTTATTTTTAGTATTTTGTAAAATTTCATACTCTAAAATGCAACAAACTTCAAGATTTAACACATTCACTCATATTATGTACATTTATTTTTTCTGATACACAAAATATATTATAACATAAGATATAAATGGAGATAAGAAAATTAAATAGATATTCAAATACTTTTGAGACAAAAATAGATAATAAGATGTAACAAATAAACAACACATACCAAAGTACAAATTGAATTATATTTGAGAGAGAAAGCAGGTAGTTTATTCCAATTTATTTTTAATATCATATTTAATATAGTCATGAATTTCTCATTCATTGATGTGTTTTATCATCTTCATATGAGATTTGAAAAGGAAGTTAAAAGATGAAGAAATAAAAAGAAGAAGAAAAAATCTTGTATTAGATACATTACAGTAAAATCATAATCGTTAAGTTACTTTTCTTTGTAATTTAATTCATCTTTGATTATGAATATCTACTATATCATGCAAAAAAAATATTTGAAAAAGTTTAGCCTTGAAAAACACAATTTATTATATTTTGAAAGTGATTGTGTCATGATAATGATGAAAATGATAAATTTTAATAGTGAAAAATATAGTTATAAGTAAATTTGATGTTTTGTGCTTTATCACTATTGGGTAAATCTTTCTGAAGTCTAGTCCATTGTGATTCAAGCAAGTCTTCATTCTCAGTATATCCTCAATATATTTGCATACAGAAAAGCCTCAAATATTCATGCAACGTATCTAGAATCTAACAAAAAATTAACAATTTTTTTTATTGTAACTGAATTATCCTCAATTGAAACTATAACTAAATCATACTTATCAAAAACGATCTCTTCACACGAATGGAACGACACATATATGCATGCCCAAAACACTGCTTTGTTTGAGATATAGTGTGATTTTGATTAGTATGTAGAATGTAGATGCCTATTTTCCAAAAAAAAATTAAATTAGATTTATTTATTTATGAATATTTAAGGATAAAGATTACATGAGCAGTTGAACAATTTTAGGTAACTTCTTTTAAATTCAAATAAAAAAGTAACCACTTTGTCATGTTATATTTTTTTCTACCTGGGTTAATTTAAATTTTTCTGTGTTTTTCATTTTTTTTGTCCGTGTTTTCTATTCTATTTTAATGTCTCCATTCTATTTAAATTCCATGTTAAATTTTTCTACGTGGGTTAATGTTTCCATTCCATTCATTCTCTCTCTCTCTCTATATATATATATATATTAAATGTTCATTAAAAGAGATCATCAAACTCTGTGGGAATTTGATTGTGATGCTTATGAACAAAAAACTCTCAGGCACAGAGTCCAATATTTATTTTTAGAAGCCCCTTCAGGGTGACTAAACTCCTCTCCGGTGGTCTTTCACCACCGGAGCTGTCCCTTCTTTTTTCTTAGACCCACTTCCTCCATCTTTTCTTTCCTCCAAGATGGAAAACAACATTGCTTTTCGAATGGGGGGTAAGGCGTATGATATCACACCCACATCGGCGACAGGAGAATGGTACAAATGGGTGGAGACCACTAGACTCTCAGTGAGGAATATGGTCCTTAGCAAGGATGCCCTTTTATGGCTTTGCAAGAGATTCTGTGAAGCCTCGGTTAACAGGGGAAAGAGTTTTAAATCGTGGAGATGTAGGGATGTCTCAACCTACATTTATTGCTCTCAAAAGTTCAATAAATATGAAAGATTTATGTCAGTCATATCTGTCAATGGTCATAGCAGAACTATCATTATCATTCCGGAAAACACTTTTAATGAGGGATGGGGGAAAATTGCAGGAAAAATTGAAAGCTTCATTAATTTGAATTCCCGTACAAAGGCAGTGAACACCACAGCTGGGGGCTTTATAAGCAAACCTTTCACTGGAAATGGAAATTACAAAGGAGCTGTTACAAACAACAAATGGACCCAACAGATCCAAGCTAAAGCTCCGATGAAGAATTGTCTTCAGGAGGAGAATACTTTGCTCCGCAGATGCTTGGTAGGAAGGTTTTCTGGTGGAGATGAAGCCCCTACTCGAAACGACATGAGGAGATGGGCAAATCAAACCTGGAAGGGAGTCCTCAACCTTCAGGTGTACGATTTGAACGGGTTCCTATTTCTGTTCGAGTTCCAGACAAGAAGAGACGCCGAACAAATCCTCATGGGGGAATGGAGGAGACAAGGGCAGTGCCTGAACCTTGAGTGGTGGTTGCCGACCACATGTGCGCTGCCGGAAACCTTTAGGTTTGAATGGTTTTGGATCAGAGTGTTGGGTCTTCCATTGCATTTATGGAACTCAAAGATGATGAAAGAGATTGGGGATGCATGTGGTGGATGGCTTGAGAATGAAGAAGAAACCGAGCTGAAAAACCACCTAAGATGGGCAAGGATTAGAGTTAGGGGACCGAAAGAAAAGATTCCGACATCTATTGAAGTGGATGACGGTGACCTCATCTACTCCCTTCCGATATGGTGCGAGTTACCGGCACTATACCGGAAAAAGCAAGAGGCTTCGTCGTCTAGAGAGGTGGAGATTGAACCAGGATTCAGATCGTCAAACATTTTGGCCCAACGGTCAGAAGCTTTACACAAAAATGGAAGACTGGCAGATGGAGCAGGAACATCGAAACTCGATGTATACGAGAAAAGGGGAAATTCAGCTGACAGAAATCACGTGGCTGGACACGTGAAATTTTTGAATTCATAGGACCACTGGGTGTGCCCTAGAAATTACATGCGTAGAGAGAATATAAGTGGGGCCTATGATTTAATTGCTGATGGCCTCTCAAATGGGCTCACTAAAGGAAAGCCCAATGAAATTCCTTGGAAGCCCAAAGACATCCTTTCTGCAGCCTTTAAATCAGGCCCTAAAATTCTCAACTTTACAGAGCCTTTTATTGAAGCGATTATGGAAAAGAATCTGCCAGAGAATCGAAACTTTGTGAATTTCGATGGAGCTAGAGAAATTGAGTTCGACAAGGGAGGGATCCCTTTAGCGAGGCGAGGGAGGGGAAAGAAGAATGGCAAGAAACACAAACAAAAATTTAAAGAGGGAGATAATTTGGCTATACAGAAGACTGCTGAAAGCAAAAAACAGAGAACAGGGGAGGAGATAGATTTCTCTGATGCAATGGTCGTCATGTATGCAGATTCAGAACCGGTACCAATCCAAATTGATAGCAGCAATCAAGAAAGAGATGTTGAAGCTACAGCCAATGAATGGGTCCAAGCTAACATGATCAGTTTGAGCCAGCACTTTGGAATTGACCTCAAGGGATGCCAAAAAGAAGCATACGCCTTGTTGATGA
>JAJOOI010018289.1:0-21996 GCA_029582585.1 Solanum bukasovii
ATCTCAACATGCATAGATAGACAAGAAGTAAACACCTCCACCATAAGTGGATCAAACCACACAACATCAATTCTCATACTATAGACTAGAAGTTAGGTCAACTTACCAATTCTCCAAGCCATGATCACCATGTATCAATCCTCAACATTTCATAATCACTTGACATAGATAGCAACAGGAATCAACAATGTAATTCAATAACATAAACATAGTCTAAGTACAATTCCATAAACAAAGGGATCAACCCATAACTTTGCCCATAAGGCCATAATCCTCAACTCATCAATATACCAACAATTCAACGTGAATAAGTATAGATAATCATAGGAAACATCAATACAATCTAATCTAAACATAATTTCATCAATAGAGATCATATTCACAAAGACCCACACCATAGGCCAATTTTTTGAGAATTTGGGGATCATGGGTTCTTCAAGAATTCCTTTGAAAATTGTCTTAAAAACATTAATTCATCAATAGAATGATTTAGAAAATCGTTTGACAAGGAACCCATGTTTAGATTGAAAATTGGGAATTTTGGTCTTTGAATCACTTTTGAAAATCTTTAATAGCACTCCTTGAATGATAGGTTATTCAAGAATCAAGAGTCACCATACCTTAATCATTGAAGAAGAAATCAGTTGAAAACCCATCTTCTAGCTTAAGTTTCATCAAAGTCTTCCATGGAGTTTTTGAGAGAATCTATTTTGAGAGGAAGGGTCAATTTGAAGAATGGGGTCTAATTTTAGGTTTAGGGGTTTTAACCAACTTAAAATACCCTAAAATAGGTAGAATAACCATTTATAATAATTCCCCAAAGTACCCAAAGTACCCCTCACTTAGTTGGACCTTTTTAAACAAGTCAAAATTGACTTTTATTTTCGCAGATTTCGTCGGGAAACAAGTTCGCGACGCAGAGGTGTTCCCACAAGTTTTTCATAAATTAAATCCGAGACAGTAGAGTCTGCGACATGTCCGCGATGCGGACCAAACATTTGGACCTTGGTGGAGCTAGTCCGCGACGCGGACATGCTCCCTCCAAGCACAATCTCAAGCTGCCTTGACAGCTTGCTTGGCCAAGGTTGGGGTCTTCCTCGAGGACCCTTAGGGTGGCCCCCGGGGCATCGTATATCAACGTTTTGACCCTAAAAACATTTATTAAGGTACTAGGTCACCTCCACTGATTTTAGACTCCAAACAACACATAAAAAAACGAACAACATACTAGAACACACCAACACGTAAAAGACTAGTTTCCAAACGTCTTGGTCGTCCCTTGACGTTTGACTTCCAAACTCTTTAAAATTGACTTAGAAGGCTATTATTTATTATTTTGACAAGTTATTAATGCACAAAACTCATGTGAGGCTCTACTTCATCCTACTTTATTTTGAGGGTCGTTACAAATATAATTCTTACTACGAATTACGAATGAAAATGCTGAAATTAAAGACAAGAAACAAACATAGTTAGATAGACACAAAAAGAGGAAATAGAAAGCAACCAAAAGGTATATTAAACCTTAAGACCTCAATCCATTAATCCTACAATGAGTACCTACCTCTTACGATGACCTCGAGGGAAATGAATTCACCTCACAACCAATGTTTCTTTAAAATAATCAATCAAAGCTTCTACCAAGCTCTCAACACTCATACAAGAGTTTCACAATATCAATATTCAAAATAGACTACTGAAATGAGAACCTCAACTAGTTATTTATAGTTTTAGGTAGTTATTACAAAAAGAGGCCCAAAAGTGGCCCAAGATAGGTAAAATGACGAGTTGGATCACCCTCGTGGAATGGGTTTGGTGAATCACCAATTGGGTTGGCGAGCTGACTCTTGGACCTGATTTTCTGGAGTTTCTGTAACTTTCGATAAGATTACTAGCCCTTAACAAAGCCGTTTGGCGAGTCACCGAAGGGGTCAAGCTCACCGAAAGTGGAAACTTTTTCAATCATCTTCCCTTCGCCTCTCTAATCAATCTTTAAGGCATGGAACCCTTTCTTTGTCATCAATACAATCTCAAGAACCTCTAGCTTTATGAACAATCCTTGCATTCTTTGAAGGTCCCAAACTTGACTTTGAGTGAACGGCCTTGGTGCAATCTGAATTGCAGCATTTTCTCCTTCTTGAAAATATTGTTTCCTCAAATTCAACGAATCATCATCATCAATAGTTGGAAATGGAGAAAGGTCGCAAACATTGAAGGTGTTGTGAACTTGATACTCTAAAGGAAGGTCAATTTTGTATGCATTGTCATTGCGTCTTTCAAGAACTTGAAGGACATCACCTCTTGGCATCAACTTAGTCTTCCTATGAGTGGGAAATCGCTCCTTGAGAAAATGCACCCACACCCATTCACCCGGTTCAAGCACAATCCTCTTGTGATCTTTGTTCGCCTTTTTGGCTACCTCTTGGTTCTTCTTTTCAAGGTGAAGTCTCACCTTCTCAAGAAGTTTCTTCATGTATTCTGCTCTTTTGTTTCCATCTAAGCTTAAAAACCATCTTGATAAAGAGGAGTGAGATCTAGAGGGATTAGGGGATTAAAACTATACACCACTTCAAATGGAGTCATGCCAATAGTTTTATGAATAAATTGATTAGAAGCACACTCAACTAATAGAAAATGTTCCTCCCATGAGGCCAATGTCACGCCCCGAGCCTACACCCTAGGCGGGACTGACACTCGAGAACCATTCCTGGCTCTAAGCGAACCCTTGGCCTGGCTTAACTCTTAGCGGAAGACTTACTCATGATAAACGCACTTTAAAAAGTAAACTGTAACTCAAATGATAACTTAGAATGTTTTATAAATAAACATCCAACTAGCCAAAGTGGCACTCAAGTCTCAACATAAGTGAATGAAAATGAAAGACTCATGAACTAACAATATCTAACTGTCTATGAAGCCTCTAACAACTGAGATGGACGTCGGGACAAGACCCACGACATCCTAAAGAACTAGAATAATAAATTCAATAAAAAAGGATCCTCCTGAAGCAAGGAGGCTCACCAAAACCTCTGAAGCTCAAATGGATCAATGATGTGCTGGATGTTGATCCTGGCTGCATCATAAAATATGCAGGCCAAATGGTATCAGTACATTGAATGTACGAGCATTCTAGGGGAATTCTAAAATAATACATAAGCTTGAAAGGAATTGAAGGAACATACCTGGTCTAAAATCAACTCAACTCAACTCATTTCAATATGAAGTAGTAATATAAATGCAATATAAAGAAAAGCTTTTAAAACATGCGGATAACAACTCTATGTATTGAAAAATACAATACTAACTCAGTTTGTATGCAAGGATACAATTTAAACTTTGTTTGTATATGAAAATACAAATAACACTGTGTATCTAAGAATACAAAAATATCTGTGTGGGAGTTTCTCTAATCGGCAACCATCCGTATGAGCTATGTGATGATACAATATTTTTCCTCATGCTGCCAGGGCCGTCCTATACCTTGTCGGGGGTATAGAACCTAACTAATAAGTGGATCCACTAGTCTATGCTAAATAGCACTAGGGAATCATCTAAAAAGTATGACCCTTTTCTACCCATGCTGGCTACACGGTTAATGGAGACTTTGAATTATCTGAACACAAGCTCGTCCCTAAATCGGTGCTCAATGCTTCTCCGAAAATGTAACTAGCTCATATGTTTAAAACATAACTCTTTCTGTGGTTTGAGATAATTACTCAAAAACTAGCTCAAAGGCTCTCTTGGAAATCGGTGTTTCCTCTCTTGCTTAAATGTGAAAACATTTACTCTTTGGGAATACTTAGTTCCCATATACTCATTTGAAGAAAATGAACTTCATTTGTTACTCTTACTCAACTCAAAGCTTAAGTCTTAAAACAAGTTTAAAGCATTTGTAAAAGACTTCTTGAAAAGACTCTAAGAACTCTCTAGACTTGGCTATTAACTTACCTTGAATTTTCTCCTCTTTTATCTTCTCTCAAAGCCCTAGCGTAATTCTTAATTCTTAAAAATGAAATAAATTAATTGGGTAATGAAAAGACCAAAACACCCCTCTAAAATCCGGTTGACTTTCCGTATCTAGAGAGCCCGACTTCAAACGGGCATATCTCCCTCATACAAACTCAAAAATTAGCAAACTTGGCGGCATTGGAAAGATAATTCAAAGAAATTTCATTTGATATCTTGTATCCCACCTAACTCATCTTGTACCAGGAGTTTTGGTCATTTGAAGTCGACCCAAAACTCATACTTAACATACTTTCCAAATTTCAGATTTTTATTCTTTCCAAAAAATGGTTCTTTCTAATTCTAGCTCTTTCAAATAGCGGGGTGTTACAGCCAACTTTCCATGTACCACGACACGAAGCATAGAACTCAAGGTCCTTTTCACAACTCCGGTTTGGCCATCGATTTGTGGGTGACAAGAAGTTGAGAACAACAACTTGGTACCAAGTCTACCTCACAATTCTTTCCAAAAGTGACTAAGGAACTATGGGTCCCTATCACTTACGATGGTTTTAGGAATTCCATGCAATTTAACAACAGTTTCAACAAACAAAGATGCCACATTGGAAGCATCATCACATTTATGACATGAAATGAAATGAACCATCTTTGAAAATCGATCAACAACAACAAAGATGTTATCTTTATTTGTTTTTGTCCTTGGCAAACCCAAAACAAAATCCATTGAAATATCAAGCCAAGTTCTTTGAAGTGTGTGCAGTGGAGTGTATAAGCAATGAGGAAGGAGACGTGACTTGGCACTTCGACATTCAATACATTGGCCACAAATGTGAGCAACAACTCTGTGCATCTTAGGCCAATAGAATTGTTCCTCGAGAATTCATCTTGTTTTATCAACACCAAAATGATCCATTAGTCCCCCATTGTGTGCCTCCTTCACAAACAGTTCTCTCCAAGAGCTCATAGGCACACATACTCTCTTGCCTTTGAACAAGAAACTATCAAATTTAGAATAGGGAGTGGAAGATCTATCCCTATGCCACCTTTCCCTTTCCCATTCCTCACAATCTTGGAAGATTTGAGTAGACATGGGGTCTTTGAGATGCATTACCTTCAAACCTTCAAAACCAAGCAATTTAGAAGACAAAGTAGTTATCAACACATGTTTCCTATACAAGGCACCAACCACCACATTTTCTTTCCCCTTTTTGTATTGAATTACATATGGGAAAGTTTCAAGGAATTCAATCCATTTGGTGTGCCTTTTGTTTAACTTTTCTTGGGCCTGAATATGCTTTAGAAACTCATTATCGGTACGAATAACAAATTCTTTGGTCCACAAGTAGTGTTGCCAATTACCCAATGCTCTAATCCAAGCATAAAATTCAAGATCATAAGTGGAATAATTCAAAGTTGCACCTTTAAGCTTTTCACTAAAAGAAGCAATGGGCTTTTGGTCTTGCATTAAGACGGCTCCAATGCCGACTTTACTAGCATCACATTCAACTTCAAACATTTTCTCAAAATCGGGTAATTGCAACAAAGGAGTGGAGCTAAGCATTGATTTCAAAGTCTCAAAAGCTTTGGCTTGCTCATCACCCCACTTAAAAGGTGTATCCTTTTGTATTGCCTCAGTCAATGGATCACCTATGGTACTAAATCCTTTGACAAACCGCCTATAAAAGCTAGCCAACCCATGAAAGCTTATAACATCGCTTATGAACTTCAGAATTGGCCAATTCTTAATAGTGTGTATCTTAGATTCATCAACCTCAATGCCCCTTGAACTCACAACAAATCCCAAGAAAATAACTTCACCAACATAGAATGAAAACTTTTTACGATTATTATAAAGTTGTTCCTTCCTAAGTACATCAAAAACACATCTCAAATGATCTACATGCTCATGCATGGTTTTTACTACAAATCAAGATATCATCAAAATAGACAACCACAAACTTCCCTATCAAGGGTTTCATCACATGATTCATGAGACACATAAAAGTACTAGGAACATTAGTGAGACTGAAAGGCATCACCAACAATTCATAAAGACCAAACTTGGACTTGAATGCGGTTTTACATTCATCACCGGGGTTCATCCGGGTTTGATGATAAACCCTCATAAGATCAATCTTTGAGAACACACAAGAACCATTAAGCTCATCAAGCATATCATATAATCTAGGGATAGGATGATGATACTTTACCGTAATCTTGTTGATGGCCCGACAATCAACACACATGAGCCATGTTCCATCTTAATTTGGAACCAAAAGAACCGGAATGATGCACATACTCATACTTTCTCTCACACAACCCTTGTTGAGGAGTTCCTCAATTTGCCTTTGTATCTCTTTAGTATCCTCCAAATTACTTCGATAAGCCGGTCTGTTTGGCAATTGTGAGCCCGACACGAAGTCAATTTAGTTCTCAATTCCCCGAAGAGGGGGTAATCCACGTGGGAGTTCCTTTGGGAAGACATCATCATAATCCTGCAAAAGAAGGGAAACATAATGGGGGAAAGAGGAATGAGATTGGTTAGTTTGCAACACATGATCCCTATGTGTGATAAGGATATATGATCTTTTGGCTTCCACTTCCTCCCTTATCTCCTTATACTTCTCCAACAACACTTTGGCTTTTCCCCTCAACGTCCTCCTTTCTTCCTCTTCATTGCCCTCGACCTCCACATGTTCCCCCTAATCCTTCTTTTTCTCCCTCCACTCACTCATCTTTTGATACACTTCATTGACTTGAGAGGGTGACATAGGATGAAGGACACAATGATGTTCATCCAACACATTTGTTGGTTCTCCCCTCATGTTTGGTTGAACGATCATATTGTCAATGTCTTTTGAGTAGTACATGACAAGCTTGCATTGGGACCACATCACATAGGATCTCATCTTGGTACTTCCCAATTTTGAACTTGATAAACACTTGTCTATGAACCCTTAATTCTCCACACTCACTCAACCATTTAAGTTTGTAAGGTGTACCATGCTTAGTTGTAGGAAGTTTCAAGAAATCCACTAAAGCAGTGCTAGCAACGTTTGCACAACTTCCACTATCAATGATTAAGGAAAATATATTATCTTTGATGAGGCACTTGGAATGAAAAAGATTCTCTTTTTGACTTGGATCATCCATGGCCTTGTTAATCATAACTCGCCTTACCATATACATTGGTACAATGAACTCTCCTTCTTGAGGACAAGCTTCTTCAATTGGCACTTTCTTCATCAAACCATTAGGAATGGCGACATCTCTTCCCTCACATGGGTCTTGTTCCTCATCTTCATCACCGTCTTATTCATCATCTTCTTGGGTTTCCTCTTCACAACCCTCTTCTTGATCTACTTGGATTGGTTGGTTTTGATTTTTAGGGGCTTGGTTTGGTGGATTTCGGTTTTGTGGCATTTGGTAGGGTTCATTTTGGTTTAGTGGTGCTTGGTAAGGTCGATTTTGGTTTGGTGGAGCTTCTTGATTGAGTTTGGGTTGGAGTGGTCGAATGGTATTTCATACATTTGGATCGAAATTGATTGGTGTTGGGTTGAATGCTTGATGGAAGGCTTTGGGCGTGATAGTAGGAGAAGTAGTGTGGGCGTGTCCACTTGTGGAAGCACAATAGGTAGCTTGTGGGGTGGAATTAGTAGAGTTAAGTTGACCCACCCTCCACATTGATCATTCTACCATCCGTCATTGTTACACTACCTTGTATGGTGGTCATCTGTCCTTCCATGTTCTCCATCCTCCGACTCATTAGTAATCACCTCCATTATAGATTTCAAAGCAACCCCTCCCGTAGGTGGTTGGGTTTCATTTCTTGTTTCCATGGTACCTAGCAATAAGAAACTCACCAAAAACAATAAACAACGTTAGCATTAGTAAAATGAACTCACAATCACTCATGTTTACACACATTTGATTGCCTCTCAAATTGGCTCGGCCATGGTTGAAGATTGCTTATACTCGGTTATTCACAAAATGTCCTACTCTTGGCCGGAATGGATTCTTGTTTCAAGAAAAGACGGACGACTCGATTAAATCAAAATGGAGTTGAATAAGAAAATTAACTACGAAGTAAACCTAATAAAAGCACGAAAACAAGTGACACTAGCAAAGAAGAAAATTAAAGAAGAAATAATCAATAAGTAGCTCAATTACGAGTTGACAATTAGTTTAGGAATCATGAGAACGATTGAGAATCAAGAAAAAGAAAACTAAGGAATTATTACCTGACATTGGTGTCATATAATGAGGTTCGTGTCGCCAAATTCCATGTTTTCTTCGCCAAAGTTAAAGTTCAGCTTGCCAAAGTTGACATAAAGTTCAGGCAATTTGGTGATCTGGGTAACAATTCGGCGAGTCCCTGAGTGGACTTTGGCGAGAAAAGTCGAGCTCGCTAAATGGACACGTGTGTGCACCTGAAGACCTCCAAATTTTGTGCTTTTGTTGTCCCTCTGTACTTCTTCCTTTATTCCTTACCCCTTTTAGTAAATTCCATTGTGTACTAACACTTATCCACCTTCTCTTTTCTTTCCCTTTGATTAAACACCTTCTTCTTGAAGATTTGAATATCCCTCCAAAACACTATGAACAAAATGAATATCCAAAATAAAACCCTTAATGATTTTGGCTCAGAATTTCATGAAATTTGAGATAGAGATTCCCTTTGATGTAGGAAACAACCTCCAATACTTTTTATCTTTCAATTCCTTGTCAAATCCTTTAGATTTCAAAATCCATTTGCATCTTTTTCAAGCTTCTTCACTCAACAATGGTGGAACCTTCAATATTACCCCAAACTCTATCAAATCTCAGATTTAAACTCAAGTAATGCTAGGAAAAACTAATCTAGCATTAGAAACTTCGAACAAGACTCAAATAAACAAAAATATTTTTGGGTTTTCTTGTAAACAAATTTGGCTCTATTTTTTTGTAGTAACAAACCCAATACTAGACTCGTAGGAACGAATCTAAACACTACTCTGATACCAAATGATTTAATTGTCACTACGAATTACGAATGAACTTGCGGAAATTATAGACAAGAAAGAAACATAGATAAATAGACACAAAAAGATAAAATAGAAAGCAACCAAAAGGTATATTAAACCTTAAGAATTCAATCCGTTAATCCTAAAATGACCTCTTAAGATGACCTCGGGTGAAATAAATTCACCTCGCAACCAACATTTCTAAACAATAATCAACCAAAGCTTATACCAAGCTCTCAATACTCATACAAGAGTTTCACAATATCATTATTCAAAATAGGCTACTGAAATGAGAACCTAAACTAGCTATTTATAGTTTTAGGTAGTTATTACAAAAGAGGCCCAAAATAGGTAAAACGGCGAGTTGGGTCGTCCTCACCGAATGGGTTCGGCGAGTCACAAAGTGGGTTGGCGAGCTGACTTTTGGGACGTGATTCTCTGGAGTTTCTGGAACTTTTGGTGAGCTTAGGAGCCCTCATCGAAGCCATTCGGCGAGTCTCTGAAGGAGTCGAGCTCGCCGAAAGTGGCAGCTTCTTCAATTGTCTTCCCTTCGCCTCTCTAAGCGATATCTAAAGCATGGAAACCTTTATTTGCCATCAGCACAAGCTCAAAAACCTCTAGCTTCATGAACAATACTTGCATTCATTAAAGGTCCTGAGCTTGACATCAAGTGAACGACCTTGGTGTAATCCGAATCGCATCAAATAAGCAGAGTATGAGTCAGAAGTAACTTTCTATGACTTAGTTCAATTTCATGATCTCAATTATGAAAGAAGGTTAGATTCTTAACTACCCGGTATCCCTCAATTGTAAATGTTGCACACATAACATTCATTACAACGATCCTATAAGACACGGTTTCATAGACTCCCTAGAACACTTGAACCTAGTACTTTGATATCAAACTTGTCAAACCCTCAGTCAGGTAGAAGACATACATTGAGGATACCTACGATCACCTACTAAACATATATACTAAGCATATGTTAAAGTTAAAAACTGATAAGCAATGACACAAATACCATGACTTGTATACTTATACTGTAACATAGATAACTGAAGTGCCCACTAGCTAACTGTACAACTGAAATAAAACTATGTCAAGAAAACATCTAAAGAGTTTGTATTTGAATATCAGGATAAGACATAAGTACCCCCTTCAAATATGGACGAAATTCCAGCGACACACCTTAATTATATATGGGTCCTATTACCCCCCTGAATTGTTTCAAAGTGTAATAAATATACCCTTCAATGCTGAGGTGGCACAGAAAGTGTGCTCACTCTCTTGGAGGCATGTGAGCGACAAAAAAAAGTATTAAAATCTTACTAATATGGACATGTGCCCATTTTCAATTGCACATTTTCACAATTAATTAGTACACATAATGAATTAAGGGAAAAGGGTCTAAAAAATACTCCAACTTTGGCTGAAATTGTTGTTACGACACCAAACTTTATGGAGGACCTTTTACCCCCCTAAACTATATAATAGTGTATTTTAAAGGTATATATGTGCCCACGTGGACATATTACTATTTATTATTATGCAATATTTTTTATGTCCACGTGGGCACATATATACCTTTAAAATACACTATTAAATAGTGCAGGAGGTAAAAGGTCCTTTCCAAAGTTTGGTATCGTAACAACAATTTCAGTCAAAGTTTGGATATATTTGAGACCATTTTCCCATGAATTAACATAAAGATTTAAGTTGACATCTTTTTAATTAAATTTCTATTTTTCATTGTGAAATAGAGTCAAATTTTATCATTTTTAGAAATACAATTATTTTTTTCACAACATACTTAAATTGCCGGTTGATTTTCTCAGTATTTTTCATCAATTTGTATAATATCGAAAAAAAATTTCTTTTTCTTTTAATTTTTTACTCAAATACTTGACATGAAATTCACTAATGAGGAAATCAATTTTGTATATTGTAGATTTAAAATAAGCTACATATTATGAGTATAATTTAAATTAAAACTTTTTTTAATTTTTTTTTTTTTAATTATCCTCTCCTCCTCAATTATCGATGTCATATCCCAATTCCCCCACCCCATTTCAGTTCTCCGTTCATAGATATAGCACTCCACCCCCCACTTCAGCTCTCCGCCCATCGATATAGAAACCCTCCCCACTTCAGTTTTCCGTCAATTTAGCACCCCAACCCACTTTAGTTCCGCTTCGATTCTCCGTTGTAATAATACACCATCCTCTTCTCTTTTCCTTCAACTTTGATTGTCCTTTACTTCATCTTGTACAAATAATATTTAAGTGAGAAACAATTGGCGGTAAAAAAATGAGTTTGATAGTAGACATTGAATCTAGTGGTGGAGAAGGAATGAATTTGGTGGTGGGCTACAATTTTGATGGTGATTGCTATGAGTTTTAATTGTGAAAATAGAGTGTTTTAGTGGTTATGGTGGGTGTAGTGATAGTAATAAAGAATAATGAATTAAATAACATGTATTTTTTATTTTATTTTTAAATCTGACTATTTGATGACGTAAGGATGATGTGGAGGCGAGTGTAAGACACCTCCCTTCATGTGAGTGATTATAGAGGTTTCAGGGTGTGTTTATTATACTTTAAAATAATTCAAGGGGGTAATAGGACCCATGTATAGTTAAGGTGTGTCGATGTGATTTCGTCCATAGTTGAAGGGGTACTTATGGCTTCTCCCTTGAATATCTAATAAGTGATTGGGATAGAAACCCAACATACCCAGCTATAGGCAATATACATAGCAAAAATATAGGCTATAGACATCTAATAGTCTCTGAGGAAGATGAAGCTTATTCACTGAACAACTGGGAAGCACTGAGCCTACTGGAATATGTATTGTCATGTATAGTTTATCCGATATATACATAAATGCAGTACCCAAAAATAGGGTCGTAAGTAGATATGACAAAAAAAAATAAAAATTTAGAATTATTTGCTTCTCATTTTAGTAATATTTTTAAGTATTGATTATATGATTTTGTGCTTAATATTATATTTATACTGTGTAGAAATTAACCAGTGTGAAGATAAAGAGATTTGGAGTGAAAAATGATTAAAATGAAGACAAAAAGAAAAGAAAGAAGAGGGGAGACAAAAAGGGGGACATAATCATGTACAAGGAGCATTTCAAATATAAGGGAACCAGAAAGAAAAAATATTATTCACTGACCAAAAGGCTTGTCATGGCGTGCCAACCAATGCGAGATGTGTAGTAGAAAGTCAATTTGAGTCCAGATTTTTCTTAATTTATTTTGTGTCATGATTCAATTCCTCGAGTCATGAAGGCACCTACTATAACCCACCCATAGGTAAGCCAAACCGTAACCTAGAACGAAAAATAATGAGTATAAGGGTAGAAATAAGCGGAAACAATAATTTAAACAATAGAACAAGACACGAGCGGAAGCAAACCAAAACTATATACATAAAGATCCCTCCCGGAACCGGAAGTCACAAGTACAGTGGTGAGCTAACAAAAAGTACAAGTCCTAAAAGTGGACCAAAAACAAAGCTATCTCAAAGTTTGAAAGACTAGCTATACAATACACAGAAGGAGACATGCAAGTCTAGGACGCCAAATTCTCACCCTCGCCTCCGATCTAAAAAGTTGCAAGCTCGAACGATCACCATTATTAGTTGGTACTGGGACCTGCATCACGAAACAAATGTAGAGTGTAGCATGAGTACCAAAACAAAGATATTCAATAGGTATCATAGGCCAATTGAGCAAGAAAAGTAAAGGAAATATGAAAAGATAGAATCTAGATACAAACAGAGGTCAAAGCAAAATTTAAAGGAAAGCACACAAGAGTGCCAAAAATAAGGTCGAAGTACAACTAAACTAAACCTAACTAGATATCCATAAGCCAAGAAGGTACACGCGTGCACACATTAAAGTAAACACCCGAATGGACCCCATAAGCCGGACGAGTACACAAAATAGCTAAACTACAAGAGCGAAGTAAAGTGGACATAGAACCAATGAGCATAAGACGGGCCACAAGCCCCAAGTAACAACATCAAACAATAAGCACCCAATAATGCGCCCACCCAGTCGAACAATAGACTCCTAGGGCCACCACCCCAACAAGAAAGAGTAAACCCGGGAGACGCCCTGCCAGATAGTAAACTCCCAAGGGGACCAACCCAACTAGAAAGAGTGACCAATGGGCACCAATAAGACCATTTCCCAGGAAGACAGTAAACTCCTAGGGGCCCTAGATCAACTAGCAAAAGTAAACCCGGAGACCTCAACAAGAATATCAAATACCACAAATCATATATCATCAATTCTACTTTGGAACGACGTCCAAAATAAAGAAATTTATTAAAGGCTTCCAACCTACAACAATCCAATCTCGAGTTGCCTAGCGAAGCATGAAAATCTCCAGTATTGCAATGAAGCCGTAGAAAAAGGGAGAGTGAATAAAAGCTAGACAAAGTTAAAACAATGCCTAAACTAAGGCTCATTCTACGACACTCAAGTCTCCTACTCCAATCTACATGGAGCCAGTCCGTCTGAAATGACATCGAAGAAGAAATGGGGACTAAAGGCCACAAGTATCGAAGGTCTATTACAAACACTAGTCTGATCCTAGACTAAGTCCAACCATGCACAATTATACCTTAACAACAACATACAAGTCAATTCACAAGACAACCGTAAATACATAACCCAACTAATATGGTACTATACCCGAAAATAATGTCGATCAAGCCTACATATGGTATCTAAGAAAGAAATTAAGAACAAATAGGTACCCGCACCCAATTCACTCTAATAAACATGAATTTACACAATCAAGGTCAATCTAAGAGAGGGAAAGTAGTTTCTTACCTTTAGGCCGACCATATGTACTCCAAATGACAATGCCAGAGCTTTTCCCCTTCTGACTGGCTTCATAACGTTGCCACATTATCAAAAATAGGATCACAATGTCAATGCACTCGTTTCAACACTTCTAAGAACACATAAATAGAGACAGACAAATTTAGAAGTCTAACAGGAATTGTAGGACCCACACTAGAATTTTTGGATTTGACTCTGTCAAAACTTCTAAAACAGTACCCCAAACTCGTATTAAAAAATGGAACACATTTTGGGGTTTGGAGCTGCTAAACTATCAACATCCAATTAAATAACCCAAACAACTCAATTAAAGAACTAATGCAGACAACTATTACTCGATATTACCTCTAACAGAGAGCCCACAACGACTCCCGATCACTTAACACCGTAGACACAATAATCCCAAATGCACATGACTTTGAATCACTGAAAATTGAATCAAAATGACGGAGAAATCGCCAAGAGAACTTTCACACTTAAGCTGAGTCGCGTTTGGTCTTTAAATAAAGACTAGACTGATCCCTTCTTCGTGAACGCGGTGGCGCCCCCCGAATGTGGCAGGGGTCCCACGGACGCGGCTGGCCCTCCTGAATGCCGTCACTAGGCTGCCTGGGATGTGCAAATGGGCCCAGGGTCTGCTAACGCGAATGCCATTTTTGGCCTGCACCAGCTGAAGCACATTACCTAGATTTTTGGCAAGTCAGAATCTCCGACGAGGTATTCCAAATTCGTTTGGAACCCAGTGCACGCAAACACGATATGCATCCCTACTAAATTTGATAATCCAAACTCAATAGAGCAGCTGAAATTTCCATACGAGGTCATCTCGACAAAAGTGGGTCCCACACCTAAACTCTATTTTAAGCCAAAATCTACAAGAGGGATCAAAATTTGCCTAGGAGCCTCAGGATCTACACAAAGGGCCATTACTGAACAAACATGACATTTTGGAGCTAACAGTGCTGATGGAATTTACATCTGGGCACATTTATCAAAAATGTTGATCAAGGTAAAAATTAGGCCTTCACTTGAAAGTTAAAATGCCTAATCGCACAAACTCACACCGAAAGGCTCGGGAGCCATGCCAACCATGCTACTAGCCTAAAATGATCCTTCTAGAGCTGATGGAATCGTCAAAATTGGATTCTAAGTCCATCTTCCAGAACCTTTGATCGAAAATGACCTTTCAAGGTTCAAAAGCTTTGAAACACATAAATTAGCATAAACACCAAAAAATGGCCAGGCGACCGAACTATCCATCTCAACAAATTATAAATAACTTTGGGATACTATAGGAACGCTCTTAATGATGAACAAAATGCATAAACACAGAAATGACATGGAGGGTCATTACATTTTGATTCGGTTATTTTCATTTGGAAGTTTTTTTCTACATTTATAAATAGTCCATAAACACGATTTATATAACCATTGACCTAGGAAGAGCTAGGAGCCTTCATTGAGGTTGGAGAATTTTGATTTCATATCTTCTCCTCCACTATTTATTTACCTTTACATTTTTATTTGGATGATTTATTGTAATTCCTTCATATCTGTGTGGATATAGGCTTCTCATTTTAACATTATGGTAATTGCATGATTGTTATTGTATGAAATTGAATCGACTTGTTTAGATAATTATCGTTGTGCTACGGCTAGTTTGGTTATTTAATTTTTATTATTAATTATTTTCTTCTATGACGAAATAGTTGAGCACTATACACGTCTAGTAAATTAGTTTCAGACGAGGGAATTTGCGAGCATAATGTGAAAAAATAGAGCTTGGTTGTGAACATTATAGGAAGAGGGGATCAATTCACTAAAGTGAATAGAAATATACCAGTTAGTTTTACTTAGTTGATACATAAAAATATAAATGTACTTCACTATTGACCAACGACTATAAAAATATAGGCGTTAGGAATAGTAAAGTAGTATTAGAGTTGTCGACATGGTGCTCAATAAGTGATATTGACTTGCAACTGGTAACCTGATAGAAAATTGGAGTCAATTCAAGTGATTGCTTAACATGATTGCTAGGAATCCATAACCTTAGATAGATTTTATTAATTGATTTCATAAAAATCTGATCTTTGTTTGATTAATTATTCATTAGTTATTTTCTTTTTCTTTTTAGTTTAGTTTAGTAAATTCAAAATAATAAATTTCAAATTTATTGCTTGAATAGATAATTAGCATTATTTTAATTTAGTAAATAGTTAATCGACAAGTATTTGTGGGTATGATATCTAGACTTAAAAGTCATATATTAATTCTACGACCATGTGCACTTGCGTGTGTGTTTGATCGCAATAAATAAATAAATATATATATATATATATATTGTTTGGTACTTTTGTATCCTTGACATGACATTTTTTAAATAGAAATTGATTGAATAATGTGTATGTATTTGCTGGTAATTCTTGTATGCACTATGATGGACCCTTCTTTAATATATTTCATCATAATTTTCTCAAGAGCAGATAGTGTGAACCTACACAATCATTTATGTGGAATGTTTGCAGTATATATGTTAGTTAGGATGGTCATTAGAATTATTGTCCTAATTCTTATTTCCCATCACCGAGCCTCTATTATAAATTTCCTGTTGTTTGTGATGTTGACATAAGTAAAAAAAGTGAGGGATGCGGAACATCATGCTCATCTGATTTATATAATCCAAACACAAAAAACGGCTAAGGCTAAAATATAATAGGCAATATAATATGATATATAAGTTATAGGCTTAGCTAGTACTTAGGAAAAATCTCAGAGCCAAATTTCCACTAAAACATAATTGATAAAGCGGAGATAGTGAATCAATATGAGAAAGAAGATGAACAAATTAGAAGTGACACCCATATTCATGGGTTATGACTCTGTGTATAACTTATTCTTATTTCAGAAAAGGGCCTAAAATACTTTAAACTATTATAAATGGTACAAAACTACACTCCATCCACCTATTGGCTCTCAAATACCCCCGACATCCACCTATTGGCTCACAAATACCCTTGTCATCCATCTTTAGGTCCAATATTAACCACTTTTATAAAAAAATTATCTAAATAATTTAAATAATTTTTTTAAATAAGTGACGACCATCTATTAGTTACAATTTAAATACTTAAATTAATTAACGAACCTACCTATTACTAATTACACCCGACCCAAATTAACTACACCTGTCCCAAATTAACTACACCCGCCCCAAATTACATTTACCCCACCTATTAAAAAAATACACCCTCTATTCTCAACATTTCACTTCATCTTCCAACCTTCTTCCCCAATATATTTGCCTACAATCTCAAAAACACTACCTGAATACACACATGTATCACCATGTTTTAGAAGGGTCCTTTTTTCTAGAAATGATATTTCTCCCATCAAAAGTCTCTTTGTGGTTAAGAGGGGTTTGACAGACTCGACCAATCTATAAATAACTCAAAAACATGTAGATCTCGGATAACTATCACTACATGTCATCTGATCTTCTAGTTTTTCATTAGTTAGTTGTAATATCAATAACGGGATACTAAGCAGAAGTTAATAAAATAAATTTCAAATAACAATAAATCATATGATAAAAGAGAATTATATTTAAAAAGATCATATAATAATTAATTTAATATAATGTAAAGAGATCCTAAATCTATAGAAATTTGAAACCTTTTATTTTGAGAAAAGGATAAGTATATATATTTCTTTTAGTAGCTTTTTTTTAAGACCCATAAAAGTTGACTTGGCATGTGTAAGTAATTTATTTAGAACCCAATATTAACTTATTTTGTTCTAAAATTTAGAATTCATAAAATATAGAGCTATTTATAGGACGATAAATAACACTATTAATATTTAATTCAAAACTCACATTATTTCAAAAGACTAGATTTTATTCGAGATTGTAGGCGGATATTGTCACGACCAGGGGTTACCCCCTAGACGTAACATGGCATAGTTGACCCAAAAGGGGTCGTATACAAGCCCTTAGCATAATCTTACACATAATGTCATAAGAAATAATGCGAAAATTAAAACTTTTTCTTCAACAAACAAAGTCATTTTTTTCAAAATAGAAAGGAATCTAAACATTGTCTCATTGACCATCTATACAATCAAATACTTAGACATATAGGGATACAACCCTTACATAGTTCTAAAATGAAACTAATAAAAGAAACTACTAAGATATCTACTAAGTAAGATGTTGGTCCCCGAACTTGAGGACTCATCAACTGGCTTGGAGGATCACCTATTCCAAACCCTTTGAACCAAAACTACCATCTCCATGAACCAACCCCCTACATTGTAGAAAACATAGAAATATGGGTTAGCACAAAAATGTACTAAGTATGGTAGCCATGCACAAAACTATTAAAACATGCATGAAAAGGGACATTTCATTTGAAATCATGCTTTATGCCATTTTTGAACATCATCTTTGAAATAGTTGGAGAATGCAACCAATAAGGCAACTCACATACATTTCATTATAACCTGAGAAATATCATTATAACAACAAGCATAGTCTCCAATATCAATATAATACACATCCCAATCTGCACAATACATAGCCTCCAATTATACAAGAATACACAGTTAAATACCAAGACCATCACATCATGAAGTAATCATCACATAAGCAACCTCTAAAACACATTTGTGCAATGTATGGTAACTAACATGTATTTACAATGTACAACACAAATCAAATATCTTATTCATACTCATTTCATGGTAAAGCCATTACCTTAGTAACCTCTCAGGAACACTTGTGCAATGTGGGATTAGCATCCCATAATACCAACCCTACTAAGTACTCCTTTGAAGCTACCTTAGTGATGCATTACATCTTTAGACTTCATTATATGCAATATTCACAATTAAGGAAATAGTCATGTACATTACTTGAATACAAGGAAGGTCATGCATGACAACTATCCATTCAATATACATACATCCATTCAAATCTCATCACAATGCAAAGGAACCATCCCATGACATCCTACTAAGTCTACTTGTGCAATGTGGAAGTGAAGTCCCATATCCCCACTCCTACTAAGTAAACTCACCAAGAAGGCATAGTATAGTTCATGTCTCATTCATTAACTTCATTATTATAGGGAAAAGTGGCCATAACCAACATAGACCATGTGAGCTACATGAAATCCGGTGTCATATAACCCCACACCGAAAGAAGGCGTTCTTACTTGCCAAAGGTAGACCTAATTATATTTAGCTTCTAAGTGGATCCACTAGCTAAGTCCTATGTTTGGCACATAGTTATGGGATAGGGAGATTGCTACTAGAAACCCAACCTATTGCATTAGCGGAGGAGCTTCCATCTCATGAGTTTACTATAGATGACCCAACCGATTGCATTAGCGGAGGGGCCTTTTCCTCATCGTCCATATCCACTCGGTACTAAGCATTATTTCCCAATTATACACAATTAGTATGTAATTGTATCTACATGTGTGAAGGCATACTTTACCCTTCGTTCAATACAACTCACTAAATAGCTCATAGATTCATTTAAAGGTGAGAACTAACTTTTAACCTTAGAATCATCATTAGTATGTGAGTATAACTTTCACACTAAGATCATGTGTTCTCATGAGAATGGACTTTCAATCAACACAATAGGATCATCATGGTCATGTACATTTCATGCATAATAATGAGTAAAGGTGCATATGAGAACTATACTTTCAATTTACACCATTGATACATCATATTTATGTTAATGCATGGTGTGTGTGTGCGCGCGCGCATGATTGTCCTCATAACGGCACAACAACAACAACATTATCATCATAGACACCTCCCTTCTCAAGGGGTTCACAACATGTACATAATATCCCAACTCATACACGATTCACATTTATTGCATTTAAGGATCTTAGACCATGTAAATCAACTTATCTAATATTCATTACAATAGGCATGGATACATTCATCATAGCAACACTATCATGATCATAACATAACATTCGTATTCATATCGTATCATACTTAGTCATATCTAGGGTTGTAGGGGAGAGGGACATTATCTCAACACTACAATACATATGGCAAGTAAGCACCTCCACCATAAGTGGATCAACAATTAATAATTAGAATACTTGACAAGTAAACACCCCCACCATAAGTGGATCAATCCATTCATTTATAATAACTTCACATAACATACATTCATAGATTGCCCTTCAAGGCCAAGAGTCAAGATTTAGTCTAACATCTTAGATTTGGCACAATAGATAGAAGAACATCATAATCCAACAACATAACCAATATGATCATTTTCAAGGTAATTCATATCTACAAGATTCTATCATATTCCATTCATGTCTATGTGATCTAAACTAAGGCCATTCATCAAGAAATTCATCAACCCTAGAAGATCACATCTAACCCCTCAATTTGCCTCTTTCATGATATAACCCTAGACCAAGTCAATTTCATCTTAGATTCATAAGGTAATCAAGAATACATGTAAAACTATACTTATATCATGTAATTACATCATAAAGAACTCTAATTCAATCAATTGAATCAACTTCTAACAACATTCATTGTGTAGAGAAAAGCCATAGCTAGGGTTAGGGGGAAATTCATGGATTCTTTAGATTTGACGTTAAAACCATCTAATATAAGTAGTATTACCAATAATAAAAGTAGTTCAATCTTTAAGAACAACTTAGAAAGGAATCCATGGGGTTGAATTGAAACCCTAGCTTTTGAAGATTTGTAGAATTGAATTCAAAGCTTTTGAGAGGGCTCCATAGGTGATAGCTACCCATGGATGAAAACCACCATACCTTAGGTGTAGAAACCCACGAAAAACCTAAGAGAAAGCCTCCATATTCAAGACCATAGGTTGGTTTCTTCATTGGTCTTCACTGGTGTTCTTGGAGAGAAGACTTTGGGAGAGAAAGGGAATTGGGTTTTTATTGGGGGGTCTTTAGTTGAAGTGAATTAATGAATTAGTTTAGGGTCCTATAAGTTTATATAATTCATTAATTAACCACCTAACCGACCTCCCTTAACCCCCACTTAATTAACTAATTAAAACACTAAACCTCAACTTAACTGAAAAGCTGTCAAAAACAATCCAACCTACAGCAAGCCTTCCACGGACCGTAGATCAATATACTGACCGTGGTTTGGGATTGTGGCTCTAAATGTTTCAGGATCCAAGCAAAACTAAGTATGGACCTACGTCCCTCATCCACGGACTGTGGTCTGGTCTACGGGGCGTGGAAGGCATCCGTAGGTCACCACTTAGTGACCAAACCTAGCTTTCAAGGCAGCCTTGGGGGACTGTTTTGGGGTCCTCCTCAAGGACCCCTCGAGTGGTCTTAGAGGAGTCATACCAGATGTTTAACCCCTAAACATGATTTTCTAAGTATGGGAGTCACTTCTACAAGTTTTCACCCTCATACAACACTCCAAACATCAACGACAAGACCGTTAGAACTCACTAGTTCAAATGACTAGTTTCCGGACGTTATTGTCGTTTCTTGACGTTTGACCTCAAATTTCCTCAAACTAAACTTGAAAAGCCAAATTACATTATTTAATCAAGGGTTCCAATTGGAGATGAAACCAATTGAAATCAAATGCGGAATGAAACAACACAAAAGTAAGATAGATGAGAAATAAGAGATGAGAAGACAAGAAAGAAAGGCAATTGAATAAACAATCAACCAAGGAATAAGAGAAACTTGAATTCGAAAAAAACAACTCAAATTGAAAACCACAAATGAGCAATCTCAAGTGAAATCAAGGTTAAAGAAGTCCTAAATCAACAATGAGAATCCACCCATCACTAATCTAGATTAAGCTACACTAAACTAGGCTATCCTAAAGGGATTTCACCCTTAAACTACACTCTTGAAAGAGTTTGTTCATTTCACATTCAAAATCCATAAAGTCTAAGTCTTCCAAAATAAAAAAGGCTACTATTTATACTAATAAAAATAAAAAGACACTTATTGGACAATTTTACCCTTAATAAGGTAAGGGCCTTGTTTGGTTGACTTCTTTTGTGAATTCTTGAAAATAAAATAAAGAAGACACTTCTTTGACAATTTTACCCTTAATGAGTGAGGTAAGAGCCTTGTTTGGTTGTCTTCTTTTGTGAATTCTTGAAAT
>JAJOOI010018290.1:0-21506 GCA_029582585.1 Solanum bukasovii
AAATTTTGGGAAGTGTAAAAGCTACTTTTTAGAAAGTTGAAAAAGTGGGGCCCGGCGCGTGTTGAACAAAGCTTTCAACCTATTTGGTTTATATTGCCACGTAAGCCGAAAAGTGGTAAAAAATTAATTAAAAAATAAGTTCGGGAGGGTAATAGGACCTTAGTAAAGGTTAGGTGTGTCTCAGGGATTTTGGGCATATGCTGGGGGGTACTTATGCATTTTCCATTAAATTAAAGTAATACTAAAATAGAGTATAATGAATAGATATCACAATAACTCACAAAAGAAAAGAAAGTGAAGTAATAACAAAATAAGTTAATGGTAATAATAATAACTTTAGATGTTTCTAGAACTATTTAATTTTCTTGTTATCATTCTTGGTAGATTTTTGTTAGCGTGAAATTACATTTTTACCCTTGATCATTATTCACTTCGTATATAAAAAGATGTTTCTAGAATTATTTATTATCTTTCTTAATAGATTTTTGTTAGATTAAAATTATATTTTTACCCTTGATCGTCCTCCCACTTCACTCTTCTATATATAAAAGAAGAAATTGTGTACATTAAAAATTGTAAATCAACATGAAAATAGATAATGCATAGCATAAAATGACAGTTTGATTATTGTTGAAAGTTGAGTGGCAGGGGTGGGAGTGGTTTTTATAATTTTCTGTTGAATCTTTTAATATCTTTTGACTTTCAAACATGGCAACTGAAATATCATTTCCCCCAATTTATATTGGAAATGTCATAATCCCACTTTATTGTGTTACTGAAAGCAACGTGTGTGGATAAGACTGGCCAAATGAATAATCCTAACTTTCAATTGGACACACGCTACAAGAAAAAGTCAAATTTATTTATCAAACAACTAAGAAAACTGCATCATTATATAAACCACATAATGAAGATAAAAGAATATCATTATCCCTAGTATCTTTCTATATTCCTGATCTGTATATTCAATTGACAAAATGTCCATAACAAATTCATTTTTTGCTGGTGTTTTTCTCCTTGTTTCATTCATAACAAGCTCTATAGCCCAGACTAGTACGTCTCAATGTGTCCCTTCTTCCTGTGGCGATATAAAATTCCCCTTCCGATTGAGGACTGATCCTGAGCATTGTGGCAAACATGAATACGAACTCGATTGCCAGAACAATCAAACCTTCTACACTTACAAGTCCAGAAAATTCTACGTGCAGGAAATTAACTACACAAGCTACATGATTAGGCTACTCGATCCTGGCCTAAAAGATCAGAACGAAAATTGCTCTGTTTTCCCTGATTACAGAGCAAATTATTACGGAGGCTTAACTAGTGAAATCTTCCAATTGATTCATATTAACAATAGCATCAACTATGTCAACTGTCGAACTCCTATCAACTCGTCACAATACATTCCAACGACTTTTTGTAGAACAAATACAACTTCGCCCAATGCCAATTTTAGTTATCTTGTCTTAAAAGAATTATGGCAAGCTTCGGATTTGGAAAACGGTTGCAAGGTTGAAACTGTGGCGTGGTCTTCAGCTCCAGGTATTTTTACAAACAAGTCGCCTTCGTTAGGAAGCACTCATCAAGCCCTGGCTTATGGCTTTGAGGTTTCATGGAAGTACGGTTTGCTATGCAGAGAGTGTGAAGCGAGTGATGGATCTTGCTATCTTGAAGACAACAGCGATGTTGTAACTTGTATTCATTATTGCAAAGAGGACACTCCCGTTTCTGAACGTTCTTTCCGATGCAAAATCGAGTACTATTCAGGTAAGAGTTTAACTTATATACATGGACAATTTTTTTTCTTACACAAACATGTCATAAAATTTCACTAACTTGTTTTTATTTTCTCTTCTTCCTTTACAATTTCGCAGTTTTTGTATTGGCCTACGGCGCTGTAGCAATAGGTAAGATCATCTGAGATATTATCTCATTGTTATCGTCTTAAGAAAATTGGAGATTTTTCTTACGATATATATTATTTTTAATTGGAGATTTTTCTTACGATATATATTATTTTTTGAAATTCTGCAGATGCACTTATTGTGCTAAGATACATAGTGGGAATCGCAATCTTGATTGCAGTTGTGGTGTGGCAGTGCAAAAGGCGGAATTTGAACACATCGAACGATGATATTTTGGGGAATAAAGCTTCTTCTAGTGAACAGAATTGTTAGGATTCTTTGATTTTACGCTCTATCGTCATAGTATTTGTTAGTATTCACGTACAATCCAAGCCATTATAACAGACGCTTTTGTGTATTTTGTTTATAACTCTAGGGCAAGGTCAATCTATTTACTGCTAGAATTTTTGTTTCCAGTTTAGTCCTGTGTTGTATTTATTCCTTTATTATTTATTTGATTGTATATGTTGTTTTCTTAAATCTTTTGATTTACCTAATTCTTGTAAGTGAATGAATAGATTTTTGTGCATTCTGTCAATTATTGGACATGAAATTCTTTCGTTTCTGGATCAAAAGCAATAGCTCTCTGCTGTCCGATCAAGTATACGCTAGTTAGGAACAACGAAATCATGTACTCACTTTCTCTCAATTTATATGGCACTATCCGAATTTTGAGAGTTTTTACCGTGAATTCGTACATGTGGGATTTTCCAACAACTAAGTTACTAAAACTCATGTTCACTCTAAAAAACAGAAGTATGTAGTATTGTTCTTTGTCTTAATACATAAACGTGACTTTTAACTTGACCTCAATTGACATCTATGTCATTTAGTTTTGATTGTGCACAAGTAGACATTTAAACTTATATAAAATTGCACAAGTAGACACACACGTTCTACATGGCATCCTATGTGTATTATGTCACGTAGGACACGTATATTTATTTGTTCAATTTTATACAAGTTTAAATGTCTACTTGTGCACATTCAAAGTTGGAGGACATATATTTCAGTTGAAACCAAGTTCTTTTTATCTCTATCCTTGTCCAAGCAATGAGATTTGTCTCAACGATAACTTGTTGTCGTTTCTACAAATACTCGCCTTCCTCGAAGAAGATACAGTCAATTTACAGTATACAAGTGGCTTAGTTTTATCCCGGGGTGTTCCTGGTTCAATTTGAGCTGGTTTAGACCTAGCGGGGATATTTCTTTTAAGTACTAATAATAGAAAATGACAGTGCGTATGTGTTGACTTGAAGAGCAAAAAAAAATGGACACTCAAACATTTGGCTTGTTAACCGCAGTTCTGTTGTCTCATTCAGCTATAGATTCAAGAAAACATTACTTGGTGTTCTTCTTCTTGCAGTGATATATATTCATGACATCAATTTTCTTTACGATTGAAAGCTTATCCCAGAAATGGGGGAGATTCAAATGTTCCAGCTCGATTGCCAAAACAATCATACTGTCATAAATTTGGATTCTAGAAAAATACAACAACTATGATAACTTGTTGCTCAGGCCAATGGTTGCTGAGTTAAGAATCATTCTAGTAAGAGTCAACACGCTAAAACATTCTCTATTATACTCTCAGTTATTGAATCTTCCAATAATGGCAACTGAAATTTGACTATTTATCTTGAAAATGTCATAATCCTATCATATAAGTATTAAAATAGACTGAAGTGGACAAGACGAATTCCACTTTATTTTAACAAATGAATAATCCTAACATTTAACTGGACGCGCTGGAGAGAAAGGTCATATCTTTTTATTAAAAAAACAAGATAACTTGATCACTATTTTAAACCACATCAACAAAAAAGATCCATTCTATTGACAACATGTCGATAAGAAATTCGTCTTTTGCTAGTGTTTTTCTATTTGTTACATTCAGAAACAATCTCTCTAGCCCAGAGTGCTACTACTTCTCAATGAATCCCTTCTTCCTGTGGTGATATACTAGAAATAGAATTTCCTTTCCGATTGAAGTCTGATCCCGAGCATTGTGGCAACGAACTTAATTGCCAGAACAATCAAACCTTGTATACTTACAAGTCCAGAAAATTCTACGTGCAGGAAATTAACTACTCAAGCTACATGATAAGGCTACTTGATCCTGGCCTAAAAGATCAGAACGAAAATTGCTCTGTTTTCCCTGATTACAGAGCAAACTACGGAGGCATACAAATCTTCCAATTGATTCATAATAACAATAGCATCAACTATGTCAACTGTCGAACTCCTATCAACTCGTCACAATACATTCCAACAACTTTTTGTAGAACAAATACAACGGCGTCCAACGGCAATTTTAGCTATCTTGTATTGCAAGAAATATGGCAAGCTTCGGATTTAGCAAACGGTTGTAAGGTTGAAACTGTGGCATGGTCCTCTGCTCCGGGTATTTTTACACAATCATGCTATAACTCAAAAGGTGAAATTTTACTAACTTGTTTTTATTTTTTGTTCATTTCTTTGTAACTTTGGCAGTTTTTGTATTGGTCTATGGTGGTATTGGAATAGGTAAGGCTCTATAATTAAGCTCCAATATATTGTTGTCTCAAGAAATTAAAGTGCATATTTTTCTTACTACATGTAATTTTTTTGTTGTTTGAATTCTGCAGGTACAATTATGGTGTTGAGATTTCTTGTGGGAATCCCAATTTTGATTGCAGTTGTAGTGTGGCAGTGCAAAAGCCCGAATTTGAACATATCGAATGATAATGCCTTGGGGGATAAAGCTTCTTCCAGTGAACAGAATTGTTAGTGAAAAATTACAATATAATGAAATTGCAAGATTACAATTGAAAATAAATGAACAAAATAAATTTCTTCAGGCTGAAGCGTGAATATCTTGATCTCTTTAAAGAGATTCAAGCTCACTGCAACAAATGTTTTTCACCAATCCAACAGTAGTCCTTCTTGACTTGTCCCCTCCAGGATACAACAGCCTTAACACAAAGTATAACTCAACAACTCTGGACAAGAGTTGAGTCTAAAACTCTACAAAAAAAACACCTCCCTTCAACTAATAAGAACTCTCTTTTTGACAAACTTTATGCACTCTCTATTTTCTTCTATCTAAACCAAATGAAGACCACCACTATTTATACTACAAGAAGTCTTTCTAGCAATGAATAGGAAGATAATGGGGTAATAAATAGTGAAGATAATGGCATTAGAAATTACATAAGTTACAAAGAATAATTCGGAATAAAGAGTGAGGAAGTAATGGTCATAGTTGACCACTACACACGTTCTGCCAGAAAACCACAACGGACAACAAAAATGGCCAACGTTCACATCAAACTTAATCAACAATGAAGTGTGACAATTAAGCCAAATTCAACGGCTAAAAGAGTAATGCACCATGCTGAGTAATTAAGGTATAATGGTTTAATTTCTGACAGGTATGAAGCCATGGAATTGGAGAGAGCACTTCAACATAATTTTAAAATATTAAAATGCTCCTAAAACCAACAATCCCCCGTTCATTTTAATATTAACCAAGAGAGTTTATCAGCTGAAGGAAGATTACTATGCATAATGAAGGTGTGCTCTGCATTGAACCTCTACTTAGTGAAACAATAACTTTTACTCTAGAGTCATAGTGGTCTCAGACTTGAACTATGACTGCTTAGGGGAAATAAAATATCATTGTCCACACATAATAATCAAGGTGTTGACAAGAGCTTTAACAATCAGCACGTTACGGCCTTGTGTTGTCCCGGTTTCATGAGTGCTTTTGAGAATAAGCCAATTCTCATAGAAAGCGACCTACTTCCACACTCACATATGTGAAATTTGTCGAGAGTGCTCCTGTAAGTTTAACACTCCACTCATACAGGCTACAGATATTCATTAAGAGTTTTATAAACTCAACCTTCACAAAGAACTACAAGAAACAATGCACCCACATCATAGGGAGGGAATAAAAAAAATAGTGCATTTTTTCACAACAAGTCATCATATGATTAGTTTTTCCCTTTGAACCGGGTTATAGGGTCTCTAGTTCCCAGGTTGGATTTCCTCATATATGACTCAAGGATTTATAAGCTTCAATCCCATCCCCCTCGATGTGCTCCAGACCTTTTTTCTTGTTAAGGCCTTAGTAAGAGGATCTGCAAGATTATCACAAAATTTGACATAATCAACATTAATGGTACCACTTGTCAAATACGATCTTACATTACTGTGTTTCCTCCTTCCTCCTTATAGGTCTGGATTTACTGCTGTAATAACGGTTTTGAACTCTACCAATCGCAGCGGTGCTATCACAATGAATTAAAATAGGAGGAGTTGGTTTTTCAAAATAAGGTATTTGAAATAATAAATCTCTTAACCAATTCGCTTCCTCACTAGCTGAAGCTAAAGCAATTAGTTCAACCTCCATGGTAGAGTTAGCAATTATAGTTTGCTTTTTTAATCTCCAACAAATAGCACCACCACCTAAAGTAAAGACATAACCAGTGGTAGAACAGGAATCACCTGATAATGTGTTTCAATCTGCATCACAAAAGCCTTCAAGTACATCAGGATATTTTTTATAGAACAAACCACAATTTTTTGTTCCAATTAAATATCTCATGACTCTTGTTATAGCATGTCAATGTTCATTACCTGACTTGCTTGTAAACCTGCCAAGTACTCCTACTGCATATGTAATATCAGGCCTAGTGCAATCAGTTACATATCTCAAACTTTCGATTATGCTAGCATATTCCTTTTGATTTATTACATCATTTTCACTTTCAACGGGAAATAAGTGAACACTTGAATCAAAAGGAGTTACAACATGCTTGCAATCATGAAAGTTATATTTTTTCAAAATTTTCTCAACATAATGTGACTGGTCAAGGAAAATTCCCTCACATGTTCTTGTTATTTTTATTTCAAGAATAAAATTTGTCTCACCAAGATCTTTCATATCAAAATGGCTTTTAAGAATATTTTTAGCTTCATCAATAACATTCATGTTAGAGTCAAAGATCAACAAATCATCAACATATAGACAAATAATCACATGTGAATTATTCCATGACTTGTGATATATGTACTTACCACACTCATTTGTTTTAAAACCATTTTCAATCATGCAGGAATCAAATTTTTCATGCCATTGCTTTGGTACCTGTTTCAAGCCATATAGAGATTTAATAAATTTACACACTTTGTTTTCTTGTTCTGCTTCAACAAAAGACTCAGATTTATCCATATAAATTTCCTCATTTAGGTCTCCATTTAGAAAAGCAGTTTTTACAATGAATTTGTAAATAAAAAATTGTAGCCATAGCAATTAAAAGTCTTATGGATGTAATTCTTGTTACCGGTAAAAAAGTATAAAAAAATTCTAGGCCTTCTAGTTGTTTAAAACCTTTTGTAACTAGTCTAGCCTTATATTTATCAATAGATTCATTCGGTTTCAACTTTTTTCGTAAGACCCATTTGCAACCAATAGTTTTACAACCCGGTGGTAAATCAACTAACTTTCAAATTTTATTAGAAATCAGTGATTCCATTTCATCATTTACAGCCTCTTTCCAAAAAATAGAATCATGTGAAGATAATGATTCATTCAAAGTGAGAGAGTCATCTCCAACATTAAACACACAAAAATCAGGACCAAAATCTTTTTCTACTCTAGCTCTTTTACTTCTTCTTAACTCAAAATCATTAACTTCTTTATTTTTCAAAGTAGAAGTAGAAGAACTAGGTAGTGACAAAATATTTTGTTCAATCCTTTGACCCCCACTATTTTTAGAATCAAAAGGAAATTTATTCTCATGAAAAATAGCATCACCCGATTCTATCACAATTTTATCTTCAAGATTAAAAAATCTATAGGCTGTACTATTTGAAGCATAACCAAGAAAAACACAAGTAGTAACTTTCTTACCCAACTTTGTAATCTTGGGATCCATTAGCCTCACAAAGGCTAGACAACCCCAAATTCTTAGATATCCCAAACTTGGCTTGTAACCTTTTCCACAATTCAAAAGGTGTCAATTTTGACTTTTTATGAGGCACACGATTCAACACATAACAAGTAGTCAAAATAGTTTCACCCCAGAAATTTAAAGGTGCATGTGACTCAATAAGCATGACATTAGTCAATTCAACCAAAGTTCTATTTTTCCTTTCCGCTACACCATTAGATGAAACGAGAATAAGGAGGAGTAGTTTCATGAATTATTCCCAATGATCTAACAAATGAATTAAACTCATTTGATTCATATTCACGGCCTCTATCACTTCTAATTCTTTTTATTTTTCCTCCAAATTGATTTTCCAACCTCATGGAGATAAGTTTTAAAATTTTCAAAAGCATCACTTTTATTTTTCATCAAGTAAACATATGTAAACTTAGAAAAATCATCAATGAAAGTGATAAAGTACCTATTACCTCCACGAGTTAAAATTCCACCAAGTTCACAAATATCAGTATGAACTAATTCTAACAAATCAGTTTTTCTTTCAACTTAGAAATAAGGCCTTTTAGTGATTTTGGCTTTACTACAAGCCTCACACTTTTCAAAATTCTTTTTAACCATTGGATTAATCCTAAACTATTCATGATTCCAACATAACGATCATTAATATGACACAAACGAGCATGCCAAAAATTGGTAGAAGAAAACATATAAACAGAAGTAGAAACTTTATTCATTTCAACATTCAGTTTAAACATCTCATCACAAGCATCCCCCTTCCCCACAAAAATACCCTTCTTCACAATTACATATTGATCAAATTCAATAATCTGTTTAAAACCTGCTTTATTAAGAAGAAAACTAGACATCAATTTTTTTCTCATGGAAAGAGTATAAAGTACATCTTTCAAAGTTAACACCCTTCCAGAGGTAAAACACAATTTGACATTTCCCATTCCAAGCAGTTGAGTAGTATGTGAATCACCAAGCATGATGGTTTTGGGCTCCTCAAAATGAGTATATTTTTTAAACCAGTCTTTATCATAACAGACATGATGGTTTGCACCAGAATCAGCCCATCATCCATCAACACTCTCAACCATGTTTATGTCGGTAATCACCGCCACAAAAGGTTCTTCGGTAACATTTTCCTGAGGGTTAGGACCACGTTTTCGAAATCTGCAAAATCGAGCAATATGCCCACTCTTGTCATAAACAAAGCATGGCCCCTTATCTTGAACTTGTTGAT
Organism: Solanum bukasovii; assembly: GCA_029582585.1. Taxonomy (NCBI): domain Eukaryota; kingdom Viridiplantae; phylum Streptophyta; class Magnoliopsida; order Solanales; family Solanaceae; genus Solanum; species Solanum bukasovii. Next base: position 9,087 of record JAJOOI010018290.1, read on the forward strand.
TTTGTGCTTGGTTAATTTCACCATTATTTTTCTTGGGAGGTCTACTATTATTTTTCTTAATTTTTTTCTTCTTAAGCTTCAAAGAAGTATTTTTGTGAGTTTCAAGAGTAGCATTAGTTGAAGTAATTAAATTTACCTTCGTTGTGATGTTGCTCTCTTCTTTTTGTAAAAGTGCATCTTGGCCCTTTGCCTCTTCACCATCGTACTTTTCCACTTTCTCATGATGAGAAATAAGTTCATCATCATCCATGGAAGTGTCATCAACTTTATTAGGATTCTTCTCAGTTAACACATAAGAAACATTAAGAAGACTGAAGTAGAAAAGTATTTTACCCTTCCATCTTTTGAAATGGTTACCATTGAACCGAAATGACTTGTTAAGGTCTCCCATCTTGACATCCGCGGTTTTTTTAATTGTAGTCATTCTTGAGTCTCCTTAAAATTGTTAGTGAAAAATTACAATATAATAAAATTGCAAGATTACAATTGAAAATAAAATGAACAAAATAAATCTCTTCAGGTTGAGGCGCGAATATCTTGCTCTCTTTAAGGAGATTCAAGCTCATTGCAGCAAATGTTTTTTACCGGTCCAACAGTAGTCCTTCTTGACTTGTCCCCTCCAGGATACAACAGCCTTAACGCAAAGTATAACTCAACAACTCTGGACAAGAGTTGAGTCCGAAGCTCTACAAAAAGAACATCTTCCTTCAACTAATAAGAACTCTTTTTTTTGACAAACTTTATGCACTCTCTATTTTCTTCTATCTAAACAAAATGAAGACCACTACTATTTATACTACAAGAAGTCTTCCTAGCAATGAATAGGAAGATAATGGGATAGTAAATAGTGAAGATAATAGCCTTAGGAGTTACATAAGTTACAAATAATAATTCGAAATAAAGAGTGAGGAAGTAATGGTCATAGTTGACCACTACACGTTCTGACAGAAAGCCACAACGGACAACAAAAATGGCCAACGTTCACATCAAACTTAATCAGCAATGAAGTGTGACAATTAAGCCAAATTCAACGGCTAAAAGAGCAATGCACCATGCTGCGTAATTAAGGTATAATGGTTTAATTTCTGACAGGTATGAAGCCATGGAATTGGAGACAGCACTTCAACATAATTTTAAAATATTAAAATGCTCCTAAAACCAACAAGAATTGTTAGGATTTGTTCAGCTTTTGTGTATTTAGTTCAGAACATTAGGACAATTTTTTTATTTTTTTTTTACCGTACTTTGTAGCTTCCACCTTTTTGTTCATTTATTAGTGACGTGAACATGAAGGAAGATGCTTACTATCTAAGCAATTCTCTCAATCTAATTAGTCTTGTATGTTTTTAATATTTTTATCTGATTGATTGTATTTGTTCTTTGCTTAAATCTTTTAATTTTCCTAATTCTTTCAAGTTATTGAATGGATATTTGTACTTTGTTTGATTTGAGCTTTTTAAGTTTTACAAGCCGGTGATAAAGTGATAATGAATTTTCGTTTTTAAGTTCTCATATAAAATAACATATTTTTCTAAGTAATATATTAAAAATGACAAATAAAAATAGTTTAGTCGTTTGAATGATTAAAAATGTACGGAATGAGCAACACTTTGGCTTAATAGTCAGTGACATAAGTTGACAATTATGAGATGTTAGCTTCAAACCAAAATTGATTGATTTCTTAATATGTGCGTCTCTAAAACCACTTCTATAAAACAATTACAGACTAACACCTTGTTTGGAGGCTCGTTGCATTGTATTATATTGTTAGTTTAAATACAATATTTATTTTGATTATTATTTAAATTCTATTGTATCGTATCGTTTAGATTCATAGTTAGGTAATGATGAAAAGACTCATTTTATGTAATAATCGATTTGGTCTGATCACATCGTTACCTTAATATTTTCTTCTCATTCTATCTTTATTTTTTATTTAATAATCATATTTTATTTTTTATCATACCTTTTTTTATAATAACTCTAACTCGTATCCTATTTTTGTTTTAGGTTTTTCACTCAAATTATGAATGCATGACATTATCTAACATACAAAACAATACAATCTATTCAAATACTATATTCATTCAAACAATACAGTATAATACAATATAATATAATACAATATATAGTACAATCCATCAAACAATATGGAACAATCGCCCAAACAAAGTGTGAATAGCAAAAAGGAATGGTCATTTCCTCACAGGCTTCCCAGTCAAACTCTTCTCCACACCCCCACCTAAAAAAAAAAGTGATTGAACTTTGACTTTTTGCCTTGGTTCTCTATAATCCCTGACCAGATTTTGGATAATTAGCTTTTGTTAATTGCAGTCCTGCTACTCTGATGAAATGGTTGCTCCATAGTGTATTTGCAGATAACATGTTTGTAAGAATGCTCTGTATTTCTGTTCTTGTATTACTTGTATTTTGCACAAACATATCCGAAGCCCAAAACAATACTCAGTGTTCTTCTTCTTGTGGTGATATTCATAACATCAACTTCCCTTTTCGATTGAAATCTGATCCTGGGAATTGTGGAGATTCAAGATTCCAGCTTGATTGCCAGAACAATCGTACTGTCATTACTTTTAATTCAAGAAAATACAACGTGCTCGAAATCAACTATGATGAGTTCTTGATCAGAGCAATTGACCCTGGTTTGGAGCACAAAAACAGTAACTGTACTTCTTCTCCCAATTATCTCACCACAAGTTATCCATACTCCTCAACTTTTGACTTTGGTATTTCGATCATTCCCATTATCTATGTCAATTGTTTGGCCACTGTAAATTCTTCGCGATATGTGGAGACTACTTTCTGTGGATCACTGAACAAGAGTCATAGCTATGTTGCCATAGGAGAGGGCATGTTGATTTCGGATTTGGCTGAGAGTTGCAGAGTGGAAATGGTGGGTTGGGGTTCGGCTCGTGGGCTTTCGGGGGATAATACTTCTCTTTCGAGCATTGAAGGTGCCCTGAGTTATGGATTTGAGCTTTCTTGGAAGCGTACCTTCTTGTGCAGAGAATGTGAAGCGAGTCAAGGCAACTGTTTTGCTGAAGGTGACGGCTTTACTTGCAGCCACCGCTGCTATGATGACACGGGGTTTGATCTTCCCCTCCCTTGTAAGTCAAAATTCATTTTACATTTTACTATGTTCAACTCATACCCCCTTGTGGGATAGCCTTACCACTAGGTAGAGGTAAGACTGCATACACCAAACCCAGGATTTAAAGACTTTTCGAGTGCACTAATATTACTTTCAGCTACTAAAAATAGAAACAGTGAAAAAAGGCTTCAAACTAGATTTGAACCCTTGTCTCACGAATGATTTCTCTAGCTTGTACCAACAATACAAGGGAACTTATTTGCTTCTCTTGGGTGCACTTTTAATTATATTCTAGTTTCTGTCAGTTTCTCAAGATAGATATATATATATACATGATTTTTTTGAAGTTAATGGATGCACGGGCACCCCACTTACAAGTGTGGGTCCGTCTCTGTGCATACACACCACCTTTCCTCATACTCCACTTGTGGGACTACTCTGAGTATGTTGTTGTTGTTGTACAATGTCCAACTAGGAATACCTTTTCGAGTTATCTGTTTTAACAAAATCCCCATATATGAGGTTGAAGATATGGTTTGTTCAGAGTCTAAATGGTGGTAAAATTATTGAAGTTATATGGTATTTTGAGAACAGAAACATCTCCTTAAATGATGTAACTGGCATCCGAGCAATTTAACTGTACTTTCAAGTTTCAAATTAAGGTGTCATGATTTACAACAGATTAGGTTGTCAATTAAAGCAGGTCGAAGATGTGTCATGGTTCTTTCATTTATTATATCCATTCTCTATGGGGTCTGATCTTTGAAGTTATTAGAAAATTTGGATCTCTTTTGTATTCAATTCTCCCCTGGGCCCTCTCTTTATGCGTATCAGTTTCAATTCTCAGCAACTTATTTTGAGATGTAGCATCTGTATTTTACTCATATTCCTATATTTGGACAAATGCAGGTAGCATCCACTACTATGGCGGTACGTATTTGAGATACTGGAGTGCAATCTTCATTACACTAAGCATTTCATTGAAAGGAGATCGTTAAAGCAATATGTTTACCATTTATAGAATCTGCGTTCATTGCTATATAGCTGTAAGCTATTTCTTCAAGACTTTAATGATTTTACATCCTCTAACTTTATGTTTCCTTTGTGATTTGCCTGTTTTGACAGTGCTTACTATATTGTACGGTGGAATAGTTATAGGTGAGTCTTCTTATCTTACTCAAGGATAAGCATTCTTCGCACACTCAGAATTCTGAAAAATAATTAGCTTTTGAAGCTTTTCTCAAACCCATTTACCCCTATGAAAAAGATGTACTGGTTTTCTTGTCAATGACTTCCATTTTTATTTTTGAAATCATGCAGTATCAATTCTATCGTTACGACTTCTCTTTGGATTGGTGTTCCTGACTGCATTAATAGTGTATAAATGGAGAAGACGACACTTATCTATGTATCAATCGATTGAAGACTTCCTGCAAGTCCAGAGCAACCTCTTGCCGATTAAATACTCCTACTCTGAGATTAAAAAGATGACTAACAAATTCAAGGAAAAACTAGGCGAAGGAGCCTATGGAACTGTCTTTAAAGGAAAACTGCGTAGTGGTCCTTTTGTTGCAGTGAAGATGATGCACCAATCTATGGCGAGTGGGCAAGAATTTATCAGTGAAGTTTCCACAATTGGAAGGATTCACCATGTTAACATTGTGCAACTCGTTGGATTCTGTGTAGAGGGATCAAAACGTGCTTTGGTTTATGAGTTCATGCTCAATGGTTCTTTAGACAAATACATATCTCCCCGAGAAGGAACTGTTTCCTTGAGTTACAAGCAAATGTTTGACATATCTCTTGGAGTGGCCTCTGGCATAGACTACCTACATCGGGGCTGTGACATGCAGATCTTACATTTTGATATTAAGCCTCACAACATTCTTCTTGATGAAAATTTCAATCCCAAAATATCTGACTTTGGGCTTGCAAAACTGTACTCCTCAGATGATAGTATTGTGAGTCTAACTGCAGCTAGAGGGACAATGGGTTACATGGCTCCAGAGCTGTTTTATAAAAATATTGGAGGAGTGTCACACAAAGCTGATGTATATAGCTATGGCATGTTATTGATGGAAATGGCAGGCAGAAGGAAGAACATGAACCCATTTGAGGACCACTTAAGCCAAATCTACTTTCCTGCATGGATTTACGACCAATTTAATGAAGGAAATGATATAGAGATACAGGATGCAAGCGAGGAAGATAGGAGACTTGTCAAGAAGATGATGATTGTGGCTTTGTGGTGCATACAAATGAAGCCTGCTGATCGCCCTGCCATGAACAAAGTAGTTGAAATGCTTGAAGGAAATGTTGAACTCCTACAAATGCCCCCAAGACCTTTTATAGCTCCTCGTGAGATTGCTGGAGGCAGTATTGAGACAATACAAATTTCCAGTGACATATAGGTGGTTGGCTACTTACTGTGCTGTGCAAAACTACAGTCAAAATTCACTTAATTTAGTTCACGGCATCCAATATCTATCAGAAGAGCTCAATCTCAGGCCAACATTCCCTTGAGATGTCACTGTGGATTAAAAGAGTTGAACGAAAAGATGCCTATATCTTCGAGCAAGTAGTCATTTCTGTCCCATGGTGGTGACATAGTTCCTCCTAGTCTTTTAGGTAAGAATTTGAATGTAATATGATGATTTAGTAAAGTGTAAATTAGTTTGCATGTTGGTGTTGTAAATTCTTGGAAAAGGTAATTATCAAGCATAGATGTATCAAACAAGGAAATGATTACACCATCTTTTTGTGTTTAAACTACCATTGATTGTCTTTATGGATCGAGAGCATCTTCTGTTTCTCAGGAGAAGCAATTTCTTGGTAAAGAAGCCCTTTAAGATGATAACCTGAATTTAAACTTGCCATAACTCATACAAGATAAATCATTGAGGGTTACTGCCTTATCTGCTACTCCTTCCAGCACCATTGGTACTACTACTGTGATAGAAGGAGAACCTGATTGGTATCACTGAGAACATGTATTTTCTAGTAGAGAACTTATTTTCTACGCATAATTTAACCAGAGTTATGTTGGTGTGACCTTCTTTAGTACTTAGAAAGAATTCACAAGGCAGAGATATATGGTATCCTCCATCACAGAAGCCAAGCAACTTAAAGCTCCTGATGTTTGCATGTTAGATCTTAGCGATCATCCCAGGTTCTTTGACAGATGAATGGTTGACGATTAAACTACCACAGAAATGGCATAAAGTTTTCTCTTGAAAGGTATTTCCTTCGCTCAATTGAGGCATTAAACTCAATTAAATTGAAGTGTATTTCTTTGCAAAGGATTATCCTGGTAGAATTTAATGCCTGTCTGAGCAAATAGAACAACATAAAAGGCATACCATTGGGCAATTAATTATATAGAGCTGACTTCTGACCTTCATCATTCATCCGGCTGTTATGACCAGATCAAGCATTAACTTTGGAAAATTAGACAGTTGACATTTGCCTTGCTAAATGTTCAAATATTGATTCAAGAATTGCAGATATGATGTTGGCAAGACAAATATGGATTTCTATTCTTGTTATCTGCACAACTATTGGCGAAGCTCAAATTCTTGTGGTGATATTCATGACATTCACTTCCCTTTTAGATTGAAAGCAGATCCACTGAATTGTGGAGATTCCGAGTTTGAGCTTGATTGCCATAAAAATCGTACTGTCATAAGTTTGAATTCAAGAAGATATTACGTGCTAGAAATCAGTTGTCATGACCCTGGTTTGGAGCATCAGACGAGGAACTAAACTTGTCCTCCTGATTACTTTTAACACATCTATTATCACCTCAATATTTGGTAGAGCTTTAACTCCTAAGTATCATTATCTGAAGTCAACTTCTGGTACTATCACAACTGTTGAATATCATGATCCTTTCTTTCCCATTAGCTATATCAATTGTTTAGCTCCTGTAAATTCCTCACGCTATGTGGAGACTACGTACCTTCTGTGATTCACAACACAAGACTCCTTTCTCGAATTCTTTACAAAGTCATAGCTATATTGCCATTGGACGGGACATGTTAATTTCGGATTTGGCTGAGAATTGCAGCGTTGAAATGATGGCCTTGGCCTCGTTGTCTCAGGGTCTTTCAAGGGACAATACTATCTATATCAGGGCTGCAACATGCAGATCTTACATTTTGATATTAAGCCTCACAACATTCTTCTTTATTAAAATCTCAATCCCAAACTATCTGACTTTGGGCTTGCAAAATTGTACTCCTCAGATGATAGTATTGTGAGTATAACTGCAGCAAGAGCCAAGAGGGACAATGGGTTAGTAAGGACAAATTTATGTTTAGAAAACATAGTTAAGTTACTTTGGTGGAAAAAAACTCATAGTCGTTACCTGACCATATATGAAATTTATTTTACCTAGATGTACGCTAAAAATATTGTATAATTAGGAGATTCAAATGAACCCGCCCCTCTAGGTACGCCTCTACTTGTAAGAGCAGTCCCTTTGCATACTATACAAGCTGAATGTTTCAACTATGACAACTAATAAATCACTCCTATCATAATTCCACTGAAAGCAACGTTTGTGGACAAAATGTTCCAAAGTGATACAAGTCAAGTCAAAGTCAATTGAAGTATTGGACGCGCTAAAGAGAAATATAAACTTCATCACTCTATAAAACCACATCAAGAAAAAAGAAATAGATCCAAATATATCTTTCTGTTTTCCTCTGTATATTCAATCAACAAAATGTCGATAAGAAGATCAATTCTTGCTAGTGTTTTTCTATTTGTTACATTCATAACAACCTCTGTAGCACAGAGTTCTACAACTTATGATCAATGTGCCTTTTTTTACTGCGATGATCATCCAGTATTTCGTAAGCCTCAATTATTCAGATCTGTCGATTTAATTTTATTCGTGCTCATTCAACTTTGAGTTTATCACGTAAAATCATCCTTTAAAGCTATATTCTCTTTTGTGTGTCTTTTTTTTTTGGGAAATTGTGCAGGTGTGATTACGGTGATAAAATTTGTTGTGGGATTCTCAATCTTGATTGCAGTAGTGGTGTGGCAGTGCAAAAGGCGTAATTTGAACACATGGAATGATAATTTGATGAATAGAGCATCCTCCTCCAACGAACAAAACTGTTAACTTTTACTACTGTTTCCCTTTTTTTTATATATATAATAATAAAAGATTCAATCGTCCCATCATATCTCCAAAAATGATTTCTAGTTTAGCTTTGATTTTCAAATTAACAGCTAGTTCAACTCATTTTGACACTAAAAAAAATGAGAGGTGTGGTATTGTAATTTTATTTCTGTATTTCCTTGTTCAAGCAATGAAATGTTTATCCACAATAACTTGTTTTTCATTTTTATGAGTGCGAGTCCTGATATACAGTGTATGGCTTAGTTAAAGATTCACTTTGAGTAGATTTTCTTTTAAAAATAAAATAATAAAATTAAACTAACTGAAAATCAAATGTGTTGGGCCTGGAAAAATGGAAGTGAAAACCAGGAAGAAAAGTAGAGGATGTGAAGTGAGTAGAGACCTGAAAGACTGGACCGGAAAAGGCTTAAATATACCCTGTAGTATTGGAAATAGTTTATATATAATGAAGGGTATATATAGATCATTTCCGATAGACAGGGGTATATTTTACCATTTTCCAATACTGAATGACTGGTTTTGGGTTAAAAAGAGACGTAGGTTGGGTGGGTGGGTTTAATTTGCCATTAAACTAAATAAACTCATATCAAATTAAATTTCAAAATCCATCTATTCCATTCTTCTTCACAGTTCACATCATTACTCCATTTGAAACATCATACATTGACAACAACAATAACCTATATATTCTGTAGGGGTATCAAATAGAGGGATTCGGTTGAAATTGAAATTATTAAAAGGAGTTGGATTAGGTCATGACCCATCCAAATTTACTTTAGGTTCAAATAAGTTAGGTTCAAATAAGCTAAAAATTGTTACTTTAGGTTCAAATGAGCTAGGCTCAAATAAGTTAAAATTTGTTATTTTAGCTTCAAATGAATTAGGCTCAAATAAGCTAAAAATTGTTACTTTAGGTTCAAATGAGTTAGGCTCAACTAAGCTAAAAATTGTGTTTGATCATGATCCGTCCAATTTTACGGAAGAGGCTCCTCTCCAGTAATGAATCTCTCCATTTCCTCTAGTTAAGCCTTATCTATCTCATACATGTCCCATCATAAAATCAATGGATCAGTTAAATTATTTAACTAATTAATTTTAAGGAGAACTTACATAAATTTTACTGGTTTAAATGTTAATTACTTGTATATACTTTAGTTTGCTATATTATATATCTTATCAAATTTGGTGTCTCCAGATACGATCAGATAAATGAGATACATGGGTCAAGTTTAGGTGTACTTGGTTCTAAATACATTATATCCAAATGGATTCGCATGTTTTTCGGATATATAGTATATTTTGTCCGTCTCTCTCCCATCTTGCTCGTCACTCTTTCATGTATCTTGTAACACCCCTATATACTAACCAAGAGTCGCATGTCGATTCACCATTGCTTAATTACTACAATATGTTTTATTCTCATTGTGGGAACTTGAAATTTTGTGATATTTGCAAACTTGCTTAACATAATTGTGATCATAATTTAAATGATTGTATGGGATTATTTACGTAATATTCTAATTAGGATTATCTATAACTTGAAAGGGTGGTGAAGTATATACATATAGGTATATATATGTATGCATTTTGGGCAGCGTACACTTTCATTTGGGCAGCACCTTTGAAGGACAGTTGTACAAGTGATAAACATCACTTGTGTGACTATATTTTCACACCTCCTTTAGTTAAATTCGTTTCCCTGAAGTCTAAGAACCTTAGAACTCTTTCTAAAAAGATTGTTCTTCAAAATCACAAGAGAAAAACTTGGTCCTTTTGGCTTGAATTCGAGACACACCCTTCCCTTTGGTAAGTGATGAAATCTGTTTTTAAGCTGGGTAGTATTTGGTATTTTAAGCATATCTCGTTCTTTAGAACTTCGTTTACAGTGAATAAATATGATTTGGAAAGCTAATTCATATACCTACAACTCTTATGTTTATGTAAAACTCTAATTTAGCTGTTATGGATTCAAAATATGGGACGCAACATAGGACAAGTTCTGTCCAGATTTCGGAATTAGAAATCATGTATGATCAACTGTTAGTGTTTTGATTATATATTTTTGTACAAAATATATTTTGCGATGATTATTGATTATTTGAAACCTTAAGAGATGTACCTACATCTTTCATGAAGGATATACAGTCCAGTTTTGTAACGATCCTCAAAATAAAGTAGAATGAAGTAAAGTCTCACATGAGTTTTATGCATTAACTTGTTAAAATAATGAAGAATAGCCTTTTAAGTCAGTTTTAAAGAGTTTGGAAGTCAAACGTCAAGGGACGACCAAGACGTTCGGAAACTAGTCCTTTACGTGTTGGTGTGTTCTAGTATGTTGTTCGTGTTTTTATGTGTTGTTTAGAGTCTAAATTCAGTGAAGGTGACCATAGTATCTTAATAAATGTTTTTAGGGTCAAAACGTTCGGATACGATGCCCAGGGGCCACCCTAAGGGTCCCCGAGGAGGACCCGAACCTTGGCCAAGCAAGCTGCCAAGGCAGCTTGAGATTATGCTTGGATGGAGCATGTCCGCGTTGCGGACTAGCTCCACCAAGGGCCAAAAGTTTGGTCCGCGTCGCGGACTCTACTGTCTCGGATTTAATTTATGAAAAACTTGTGGGAATACCTCCGCGTCGCGAACTTGTTTCCCGACGAAATCTGCGAAAATAAAACTCAAGTTTGACTTGTTTAAAAGGTCCAACTAAGTGAGAGGTAGTTTGGGTACTTTGGGGAATTATTATAAACAGTTATTCTACCAATTTTAGGGTATTTTAAGTTGGTTAAAACCCCAAAACCTAAAATTAGATCCCATTCTTCAAATTGACCCTTCCCTCTCAAAATAGATTCTCTAAAAAACTCCATTGAAGACCTTGATGAAGCTCAAGCTAGAAGATGGGTTTTCAACTGATTTCTTCTTCAATTTCATGGGTCTTCAATAATTAAGGTATGGTAACTCTTGATCCTTGAATAACCTCTCATTCAAGGAGTTCTATCAAAGATTTTCAAAAGTGATTCAAAGACCAAAATTCCCAATTTTCAATTTAAACATGGGTTTCTTGTCAAACGATTTTCTAAATCATTCTATTGACGAATTAATGTGGAATTAATGTTTTTAAGACAATTTTCAAAGGAATTCTTGAAGAACCCATGATCCCCAAATTCTCAAAAATTGGCTTATGATGTGGGTCTTTGTGAATATGATCTCTATTGGTGAAATTATGTTTAGATTAGATTGTATTGATGTTTCCTATGATTATATATACTTATTCATGTTGAATTGTTGGTATATTGATGAGTTGAGGATTATGGCCTTATGGGCAAAGTTGTGGGTTGATCCCTTTGTTTATGGAGTTGTACTTAGACTATGTTTATGATATTGAATTACATTGTTGATTCATATTGCTACCTATGTCAATTGAATATGAATTGTTGAAGATTGATCTGTGGTGATCATGGCTTGGAGAATTGATAAGTTGACCTAACTTCTAGTCTATAGTATGAAAATTGATGTTGTGTGGTTTGATCCACTTATGGTGGAGGTGTTCACTTCTTGTCTATCTATGCATGTTGAGATCATGGTCTTAAAGGCTATAAGTGTGAAGTGAATTGATGATTATGATACATATGTTTATAAAGTTATGCTATAAAGGTTATGTATGAAATCCTCAATGCTAGCATGATGTTTAAAGTGTGTTGATGATGAGGAGTATAATGTGAATGATGATGTTAGGGATAAAGTGTGGTCTACATGATTGATTATGTTAAGTACTATTGTGGAATGACCCCTACCTATATGACCCTTATATGAATGTGTGATCATATACATGTTAAGAGTACCTATTCAATGATGAATGTGTCCTTGTCTCCTATAATGAAGTGTGGGTGTGTGGTCTAGAATCCCTAAGGGCTTTATATGTGAATTGCTCATGAATTGAGGACATTGTGAATGTGTAGTGATCATTTTAAGGGAAGAGCACTCAATATCAATGTTGTTGCTAATATGTCACTACGAGGACCAATATGCGCACACACACTCTACATGTATAGCTATGAATATGATGTGTTATGGTGTCTATTGAAAGGTTAACTCTTATATGCACCCTTACATCTTATTATGCATGCAAAGTGTATGATTAGCAAGGTATGAATATGTGTTGTAT
>JAJOOI010018291.1:0-27377 GCA_029582585.1 Solanum bukasovii
ACCAAGCACATTTTCAACTATTATTTTTCTTTTACATTAATTTTCAAATACCCTTTTTCAACTCTAACTTTTGTTTTCTTTTCAAATATCATCAAATTCATGCCCAAAAGCCCAAAAGAGGAAGAAGAGAGGATGACATATACCTGGAGTCATGATGTTTGCAAAAACTGTTTATATCCTTTTTATGAATTTGATGAAATATAGCTCTCTCTCTCTTTCCTTTTCTTGACATACAAAAAGTAACAGATGAACTAATGTAGAGTGGATTTGTTTGATATTTTTGGTCCAACAATCTATATCTATATATTATATAAATCTAGACATATACAAGATGGCGTGGCACTTTCCTATGACCAATATTATTATTTATCTTTTTTTATCATCTTTTAACTTTTTATCCTAATATGATGTCTAGAAAATTTGTTAAAAAGAATTTAAATACTCCTTATTTATTCCATTCCTTATTATTAAGAATATAATTTATTTCCTTATTAAGAGTATAATTTTTTTTTCTTTTACACCCACGTCCTTTCTCAATTTCAGATGAGTATCAATATAAAGCTAGAGCCTAGACATATACAAGGTGATGTGACACATCTTTATAGCCAACATTGCTATTTATTTTTTTTCTCATTTTCTTGACTTCTTTCCTTATATGATATCTAGAAAATCTGTTTAAAACTTGTAATACACCTTATTATCAAGAATATAATTTATTTTCTTATTAAGAGTATCATTTACTTATTTCCTTATTAAGAATTTCATTTATTTCCTTTACACCCACGATCTTTCTCCACTCTCGATGAGTATCAATATAAGGGTATATATATATAGGACGATGTGACACCTCTTTATAACCATCATTGTTATTTATCTTTTTCTCACTTTTAAATTTCGTTTCCTTATATAATGTCTAGAAAATTTGTTAAATTTTTTAAATACACCCTATTTATTTTATTCCTTATTATTAAGAATATCGTTTATTTTCTTATTAAGAGAATTAATTATTCATTTCCTTAATAAAAATATCATTTATTTCCCTTGCACCCACATCCTCTCGCCACTCCTAATGAGTCTCAATATTTAGAGTCTGTTTGACATTGTTGTTGGAAGGCCAATAACACTTCTTTTGGAAAATAAGATGTTTGACAAATCAATAAAACTACTTTTAAGTGGAAGCGGAACCAACTTCTTTTGTAATGTCCCATTTCTTGTGATTTGTCTTTTAATTATGAAATGACCATTTTACCCTTTTCTGCAGCGTTTTCATGCTTAGTTTGTATTTCAGGAATGATTGATGTGGTTCCCGATTCGATCAAGTGTGTTTTTGGTGATTTAACCCCTCCTGAGTTTAGATTTCATGATAGGGTTGACCTCGGTCAACATTTTGAGTTACGAGCGTCGGATGGGAATTTCGTTAGTTACATCGCGTCAAAAACGTTGAGTTTGAGTTAGTAGGGTTTTCACGACCCGAGCCTACACTTTGGACGTGGCCGACACTTGAGAACCATTATTGGTCCCCAACCCTCATCTTGGCTGGCTACCAACGGAAGACTAACTCAAGCATACAAAAGCTTAAAACTGAAATAAATTCAATAAACTCGAATACTCAACCTTTTTAAAAGTTTATACAATACTCAAAATAAAAGTAAATACAGAAACTCCTCAACTCTGTCTATCTATAAAGCCTCTACTATTACAGAAGGATATCGGGACAAAACCCATAACATCTCAAAACTACTAACCATAAGATAAAGGCCGGTGAAGTCCTCCGAAATATGAAAAGGCTCACCAAAGCTGACTGGAATATCACATGACCTCAACGAAGCGTCTGTTGATGATCCTGAATACCTGTATCTGCGTCATGAAATGATGCACGCCAAATGGCTCAATACATGGAATGTACGAGCATGCAAGGGGAATTCTAAATCATAAACATAAGCTTTAACTGATGGAAAAGAAACATACTTACCTCTTCTCAACTCACTCAACTTAATGAAACAAAGTTCAACTTTAATAATAATAGACTCAACTCTGGATACCCAACTCAAGATAAAGCAACAATAAAAGATGCAATAGATGGAACGCTTTTAAAATAGTAGATAGCAACTCAATGTATTGAAGAATACAATAAAAACTCAATTTGTATATAAAAATACAATATAACTCTGTGGGAGATTCTCTAATCGACAACCATCACTATGAGCTATGTGATGATACAACGTCTCGCCCACGTTGCCAGAACTGTCCTATACTTTTCCGGGGTATAGAACCTACTACTAAGTGGATCCACTAGCACTATGCTAAAAAGCATTAAGGAATCATCTAAAAAGTATGACCCTTTCTACCCACGTTGGCTACATGGTTTATGGAGACTTGAGTTATCTGAACTCGTCCCCATATCGGTGCTCAGTACTACTCCCAAAAATGTAACTAGCTCATATGTTTAAAAACATAACTCTTTCTGTGGTTTGAGATTATTACTCAAAATCTTTCTCTTAAAAGAGATGGTACTAAAACTGCTCATGAAAACTCTTTTGAAAATCGGTGTTTCCACTCATCTTAAATGTGAAAACATTTACTCTTGAGAATACCTTAGTTCCTATATATCATTTTAAATAAAATGAACTCAGCTCTACTCTTCCTCAAACTCATATGCTCAAGTCTTAAAACAAGTTTTAAAACAATTTGTAAAAAAAGATTTCTTAAAATAGGGTTCATGCCGAATTATAGACGTGAACAACTCAATTCAAGGTTTTCAATAACCATGCATAAAACTCAATACTTGGAACTCAAGGAGTCAATGATACTACTCATCTCAAGAATGCTCGACTCGGAGGGTTCATGCGAAATTATGGGCATGAACTACTCAACTTAAGGACTCAATGATAACTCTCATCTTTAGACTGCTCGACTCATAGGGTTCTTGCTGAATTATGGGCATGAAATATTCAACTCAAGGACCTTAATGGGTAACATGTAGTGGCCCCATGATTAGGAATATAATCCCAAAATGATTAGGAACTCAATACTCAAGACTTAGAACTTGAAGATACTACTCCTCTCAAAGATACTCAACCGATGTAGTTCATGCGGAATTTATGGGCATGAACGACTCGACTCAAGGTTCTAAATAACGATATGGAACTCATGTATACGACTCTTCTCATTCTCATACTTACTTCCTTAAAACTCAGTTTAAAACTCAAGTGTTGGCTTTGAGAAACTTCTCAAGATTTATAACTCAAAATAGGGTTCATGCTGAATTATAGACATGAACAAGTCAACTCAAGGATCTCAATAAAAATATAAAAAATCAATAATTAGGAATAGAATTTTTAAAAGAACCATGAACTCAAGAACTCAAATCAACTTATCTCAAGAATACTCAAATCAAGGGGTAGAATCCTAGATTTCTCTTTTACTGATTTGAAAGAAGATGTAGGGCGTGAGGACGAACTAGTACAACACTATCATAGCCTTACATACCTGGAAGAACAAGTTTCTTGAAGAATCTTGAACAAGAACTTGATTAGAATACCCTAGCTTGAAGGAGAAAAATCAAGAAAACTTTTCCTGAGATTTTTGAATTAGTTTTTTAAAATCTCTATGGACAAGATTTATGACTTTCATTAGTGATTCATAATTGTATGGAGGAATTTGAGTTGTAAAGAATGGAATTCTTGGAGAAAAACTTACCTTGAAGAAGAATTTTGAAAAAGATGGAAAAAATCTTGAAAAAGATTGAAAGAATCTTGAATGGAGTCTTCTACTTTGATTTTTCCTTAGGGTTTTGCCCTAGGGTTTGAGAGAGAAGAGAATGGTGGATTAAAATATGAAAATATGATTGTTTTGAGCCTTTTATTAGTCAAGAAATTCGATTAGGGTTTTCTTGGAGGTAAAAAGAAAAAAATGACCCTTTTTAATATTTTTCCATTGGTTAATTCGTAACAGCACTGTATCAGGTTACTAAATGGTCAGAACTTTTTACTTAGAAATTGGATTGACGCAAAATTGGTGGCATTGGAGAGTAGATTCAAATACCTTTAATTTGATAGGTTATGGGCCACATAATTCTTTATATTCTAAGAGATATGATCGTTTGAAGTTGACCCATGTAGAATCTTACATCAAAACTTAATCGATAAGGAGTTATCAAGAACTCATCAAGAAATTAAATTGCTCAATATTTATGGATAGATTCGCAAAATAAACTCATGATTGGTGTGTGGGTGAACAAACCCAACACTTTGGAAGCTTACATACCTCTTAGGGATCAAACCCTTGGCGAAATCCACAACGAAACCTCAAGAACTTGATGAAACCTTGACTTTTCTCATATTGAACTCTTTTCTAAAACCCTAGCATGAATTATGATTGCGTAAACTGAACCAAATCAGTTTCGACCCCTATTTAATTACTAAAAACGAATTAAATCTGATAGGGTAAGGAAAAGACCAAAATACCCCTCTTAAATCTGGATAACTTTCATTAAATAGACAACCTGACTTCAAACGGACATATCTCACTCATACGAGCTCGAAAATTAGCATACTCGGTGGAGTTGGAAAGAGAACTTAGAGATCTTTCATTTGATATCTTGTGGGTGTCCTAACTCACCCTGTACTTAAAGTTATTGTCTTTTGAAGTTGACCCAAAACTTAAAAGAACTAAGGAATGACTTGAATGAATTCTCTTTAATTCTTTTTGGAACTGAAGATGCTATATCTAGTGACCTGACCTTAATACTTAAGAAATTTTAAATTCCTTGTAAAATCCTACTCATAACGAAGGATTGTTCAAGTCTTAGTTCAAAAATTTTCTGGGGTGTTATAATATCTCCCCCTTAGGATCATTCATCCTCGAATAACGGTTGGACTGGTATGGAACATGGTTACTCTTATCGTCTCTACAATACCAACTAGAGTTTTCCCGCATTACTATTAGGAACCAACTAAGGGCTCTCATATAGCTATTTCTCACAGTAGAACCTCATTCTCTTCTTCCTCCTCATTTATAACCTTAGACATAATTATCACACCAAAAGAACAGGTAGAGAGGTGGTAATGGGGGCAATAGAGCCCAATCTTCTTCAGCGGCTCTGCCAAACAGAGTTGCACCTAGAGGAGCCACTTTAGGGACATGCGGAGGAGCAAATCATCTGCATGCTATCACCAGTCTCCAAGAGCAAGAGAATTTGCCAAATGTTGTCACTTGTATGATCGAAGTCTTTACTTTTGATGTATATGCATTGCTAAATCAAGGTGTGAGTTTATCTTTTATGACTCCTTATGTTGTGATGAGGTTCGATATTATTCCCGAACAACTTCTTGAGCCTTTGTTTCTACAGCTGTTGGTGAGTCTATTCTAGCTGAGAGAGTTTATCATGATTATACCATTTCTATCAATCACAAGGACACTATGGCTGACTTAGTTGAGTTAGACATGGTAGATTTCGATGTTATTCTAGGTATGGACTGACTTCATGCTTGTTATGCATCAATTGATTGTAGAACTCAAGTAGTTAAGTTCCAGTTTCCTAATGAGCCAGTTATAGAGTGGAGGAGTAGTTCAACAGTGCCTAAGGGTCGTTTTATTTCGTACCTTAAGGCGAGAGAAGTTAGTTTCCAAGGGATGCATCTATCACTTAGTCTGAGTTAATGACTATAGTGTTGAGAAACCACATATTCATTCAGTTCCAGTTGTGAGTGAGTTTCCAGTGGTATTTCCAAATGATCTTCCCGAAGTCCCTCCTGAGAGAGAAATAAACTTTGGTATAGATACTCTTCCTGATACTCGTCCTATCTCTATTCCGCCATATAGAATGGCTCCAGCTGAGTTGAAAGAGTTAAAAGAGCAGTTAAAAGACCTTCTTGAGAAAGGTTTCATTTGACCAAGCGTCTCACCTTAAGGAGCTCAGTCTTATTTGTGAGGAAGAAATATGGTTCTCTTAGAATGTGTATAGATTACCGCCAATAGAACAAGGTTACTATAAAGAATAAGTATCCTCTTCCGAGAATTGATGATCTTTTCGATCAGCTTCAGGGTGCCACTTGTTTTTCTAAGATAGACATCAGATCAAGCTATCATCAGTTGAGATTAAGAGATAATGATATTCCAAAGACAACTTTCAGGACCCGCTATGGTCATTATGAGTTTCTAGTTATGTCATTTGGTTTGATGAATGCTCCTGCACCGTTCATGGATCTTATGAACAGAATGTTTAAGCCCTATCTTGATATGTTTGTTATCATTTTCATTGACGACATTCTGATTTATTCGAGGAATGAGGAGGATCATGCTAGTCATCTCAGAGTAGTTCTCCAGACTCTCAGAGATAAGAATTGTATGAAAATTTTTCTAAGTGTGAGTTTTGGCTTGAGTCAGTGGCATTCTTAGGCCACATTGTTTCTGGTGATGGGATTCGAGTTGACACTCAGAAGATTGAGGCAGTGCAGAACTGGCCTAGACCCACATCTCCAGGTGATATTAGGAGTTTCTTGGAATTGGTTGGTTACTATAAGAGGTTGGTCGAGACGTTTTCATCTATTTCATCCCCGTTGACTAACCTGACTCAGAAAATAGTTAAGTTTCAATGGTCTGAAGCTTGTGAGAAAAGCTTTCAAGAATTGAAGACTAGGTTGACTACTGCCCAGTGTTAACCTTACCAGAAGGTACGCAAGGTTTTGTTGTGTATTGTGATGTGTCCATAGTTGGAATGGGATGTGTATTAATGCAAAATGGCAAAGTTATAACTTATGCCTCCAGACAGCTTAAGATTCATGAGAAGAATTATCCAACCCATGATCTAGAGTTGGCTGTTGTAGTGTTCGCTTTGAAAATATGGTGTCACTATATTTATGGTGTTTATATAGATGTGGTCACCGATCACAGGAGCCTTCAGTATGTATTCAGTCAGAAAGAGCTTAATCTCATACATATGAGGTGGTTGGAGTTACTCAAGGATTATGACATGAGTATTCTATATCACCCAGGTAAGGCTAAAGTTGTCATTGATGCGTTGAGCATATTGTCTATGGGTAGTACAACCCATGTTGAGGAAGGCAAGAAAGAATTAGCCAAAGATGTGCACATACTTGCACAATTGGGAGTTCGGTTAATGGATTCTAATGAAGGAGGAATGATTGTGATGAATGGGGTTGAATCATCATTAGTGTCTGAAGTGAAAGAGAAATAAGACCAAGACCCAGTTTTGCTTGAATTGAAGGCAAATGTTCATAAGCAGAAAGTGATTGCTTTTGAACAAGGGGGAAAGTGAGTGTTGAGGTATCAAGGTAGATTGTATGTACAAAAGGTGGATGAACTCCAAGATAGGATCATGAAGGAAGCTCATAGCTTCAGATATTCTATCCATCTTGGTTCCACAAAGATGTATCGTGACTTGAGAGAAGTTTACTGGTGGATTAGTATGAAGAGGGGTATTTCAGAGCTGCTAAGTGCCCGAATTGCCAACAAGTCAAGGTAGAGCACCAGAGGCTCGGTGGTATGGCTCAGAATATAGATATTCCGGAATGGAAGTGGGAGGTGATCAATATGGATTTTATTACTGGTTTACCACGGTCTCGCAGGCAGCATAATTCGATTTGAGTGATTGTAGATCGAATGACTAAATTGTAACACCTCGGATCTCAAAATGAAGAAAATCCTAGTTTTCAGAAAATCTGGTGCCAGTACCAACGGAACCACCCACGGACCTTAGGTAGGACCACGGATCGTAGGTGTGGTTCCGTCGTTAAGGCCCAAATCCTTATAGTCTCTGATCCCACCCACGGTCGACCATTATGGTCCGTGGTTGGACCTACAGACCGTAGGAGAGGGTCAACAACCAGTTAGAGGGAAATTGTTGTTGGGTCAACTTCAAACTACCATAACTCTTAGCACAAAAGGATTTAGGTGGCCCATGACCTATCAAATTAAAGATAATTGAATCCTCTTTCCAACGTCATCGAGTTTACTAAAATCCCATCTCTGAGTAAAAAGTTATGCTCATTTTAATGAAGCCCTATCAGGGCAGACTTGACTGACGACCCCTACCTACGGTTGGTAAGTCAACCCACGGACCGTAGGTCTTTCGGTGGGTGGCCTTTGTCAGAATTAAGTCAAGGTCGGTTTGGTCCTTTCCCCTATTTATTGGGCACTTAAACTACATCGTTTGATCCTTAAACTACGTAGTTTTGGTCAGTTTAAGCTTAGTAACTTAGTCAGATCTTTCCCTAAGCGATTCATTCACTAAAAAATCATCAAACTTAGAACAAAAAGAGGAGAAAAGAGGCGACCCAAACCCTTCAAAGAATGCAGTAGGTTTTCTTCAGTACTAGCCCCGAAATCGAAAGATTTCTCCATGAATTTTGTCACCAGGTATGTGGGATTTCACTAGTGGGTTCCTTTCATCCACTAGGTCCCTAGAATTCAGTAAGATTCTTGATTCCTATATCCTGTTTAGACCTAGGTTTCTAAAACCTTAGAGATTGGTTGTGAATTAGCTGTTATAGTATTCCTAATCAAATTATCATGTTTTTTGTGGAATCATTCGTTAGTTCATGAATTACACTAGCTAGGTCAGTTAAACAGATATACATGCCTCAGATTTCGAATGTTTTATTGTCAGTACGTTAGTGTTGCATTCTCACATTTGTATGTCAGAATATTGAGCTATCTAGTATTTTGGTTCTATTGTATTATACACATTTCCAGTTGGGAGTAGGCTTAGCATCGAGTTGGACTACGGTTTATCATATCCTCATAGTCCCAGAACTACGTGCACCCTAGGAGTATAAGTCCCCTCAATGGGCATCATATTTAGTGATCACGCCAGTCATACCTTTATACCCCTGGCAAGGCATATTGGGTCCTCTCGATGGGACGTATACATCGTACACCACGGTTAGCTCACGTGGTGGTTATGTCGGTTAATAGTAGTTCCCACAGTCAGACTCTAGTGCATTCGACCAAGTTTTCAGTTATACTTCAGTATTCAGTCTCAACATGTTATGTACTTGGTCAATGCATTCAGTTTAGTTCTTTTCAGTATATATCAGTATTTTCATTATGTTCAGATTGCGTCATTGCTGAGTTATGCTTTGTTCAACTTATATGTTTGTTCAGCTAATTTTATCCTATCTTACATGCTCAGTACCTTCCAATTACTGACGCATACTCTGTGCTACATCTTTTCATGATGTAGGTTTAGGTCCTTAGCATTCAGATCATGTGAAGATCGGTTCCCGATCTACATTCAATAGTTTCAGTGGTGAGTCCTCATACTTCGAGGACAATATACATGTTTTCAAATTTAGTCTTTCATTTCAGTTTCAATTTTGCTAGGGTTAGCTAGGGACATGTCCCAACAACTCTAGTCCGTTAAAGGCTTTTTCAGTCATAGTTTAGATTCAACTTTAGTTTTTGAGTGATTGTTCAGTATCACTAAACTCATAAAATTTTATATATATGTTCAGACCAGTTTTGGGTATTCCCCACTATCAGAAATAATTGATTTAACTTCTGCATTAGTTCATCTTCTCATAGATATGTTCAGTTTGCTTATAATATGTCGGCTTCAGGGTTAACTTGGGGTCACTCGTGATCCTAGGTCCCGTGTTTACGTCGGGGGATAGCCTCGAGACGTGACATAAATCAGCAAAGGATTATGCCAAGTTATATATTCAAGATGTAGTCAAACTTCATGGAGTTCTGGTGTCCATCATTCAAATAGAGGTGTGCAATTCATCGCATAATTTTGGAAGTCTTTCCAAAAGGGTTTAGGTTCGAAGGTGAACCTTAGTATTGTTTTTAATCCTTAGACTGATGGTCAAGTAGAGCGTACGATTCAGACTTTAGAGGATATGTTGAGGGCGTGTGTGATCGATTTCAAGGGTAGTTGGGATGATCACTTATCTTTAATAGAGTTTGCTTAGAATAACAATTATCACTCTAGCATCCAAATGGCTCCTTATGAGGCTCTTTATGGGAGAATATGTAGATCTCCTATTAGATAGTATGAGGTTGGTGAGGCTGGGTTGATAGGACTATATTTGGTTCATCAAGCTATGGAGAAAGTGAAGACTATTCAAAAAAAAAAGGTTGAAAACAACATAAAGTCGTCAGAAATCCTATACTGATGTTAGGAGAAGATGCTTAGAGTTTGAGGTGGATGATTGGGTGTATTTGAAGGTTTCACCCATGAAGGGTGTCATGAGGTTTGGTAAGAAGGGGAAACTCAGTCCCCGATAAATTGGTCCTTATAAGATATCCAAAAGGATTTGGAATGTAGCCTACGAGTAGGAGCTACTGTCAGAGTTAGCAGCAGTCCATCCAGTATTCCATATTTCAATGTTTAAGAAGTGTATGGGCAATCCTTCAGTTATCATACTTATTGAGGATATTGGTATGAAGGATAGCCTACCTTATGAGGAGATACCCATTGAGAAACTTGATCGTCAGGTTCGCAAATTGAGAACCAAAGAGGTAGCATCAACTTATAGAGGAATCAATTTGTTGATGAAGCTACTTGGGAGGTGGAGGAGGATATGAAGAAGAGATACACACACCTCTTTGCTTCCGGAGAAGCTTCAAACCAAGGTACTAATCCTTTTCTTGGTACTTTTTAAGTTGAAATGTTGTGTTACTTTGCATATTGAGTTTTTAAGTTGGGTGTTAGATGTACCACCCTTAGTTCTACTTTAGAGTGATCTCATTCGAGGATGAATGTTCTCAAGGGGGAGATATTGTAACATTCCGCCTTAGAAAGAGCTAAATTTGGAAAGCGCTAAATTGGAAATAGCTAAATTGAGAATTTTGCAAGTTATGCTTAAGTTATGAGTTTTGGGTCAACCTCAAACGACCATAACTTTCATTATAGGATGATTTAGGTGTCTCATAAGATATCAAATGAAAGGTCTTTGATTCATATTTCCAACGCCATCGAGTTCGCTAAGTTTCGAGTTTGGATGAGGGATATATGCCCATTTGAAGTCAGCCTGTCTAGTTAAGGAAAGTTACCCAAATTAGTGAGGGATATTTTGGTCTTTTCCTTACCCCATCAACATAAAACGTTTTTAGTAATTATTTTGGGGTCAAATATTATTTGGGTCAGTTTAACAATCCTAAATTATGCTTAGGGTTTTAGAAGAGAGTTCAAGAAGAGGAAAAGAAGAGAAAAAGGAAGAACGAAAAAAATCTCCTGCGAATCGAGGATTTGTTTCGCCAAATCGAGGTATGTAAGTTTTCATAGTGTTGGGTTCATTCTCCCACACACCAATCATGATTTACATATTCGAATTTCACCCATAAGATTGGGAATATTGAGTTCTCGATGAATTCTTGATGAGTTTTTTGAAGTTTGTGTTTCATTCTTTGATATGAGGTTTCGTTGAGTTCTTGCGATGAGGATCTTGTGTTTGAGTATTGCTATTGAGTAATATAGAGTGGATTTTCTTGTAATTATGTTGGGTCTAAGAATCCATAAGATTTTGAGGGGAATCGTTCGATTCTAGAGGAGTTGGACATGAAATTGAAGCAAGAAAATTCATCAAAAAATAATTGGGCATAGGGGTGGGGCATTGTGCCATTCAGTGCACCCCAACTAGTGTTTTGTAGGTTGGGGCTTGGTGCACCGTTCCACTCAGTGTGCCCAACCCACCTTCAGTAGACCAGGGGCTAGCGCTCTATGCCACTCTGTGTGCCAGGGTCGCCAGGTCTCGTACCCTTATGATCTTCTTTTCGTGTGAGTTCACTCGAATTGTACCTATGTTTTCTACTTGATATCCACACCCTAAACTAAATTTAAACATTGAGAGATCATTCATAACATGCATCATAACCCTTGAATTCATAATTCAAATTCACGGTAGAGTTAAGAGTAAAGTCTTGAGAGTTCTTTCGAGTCATTTTGAGAAGTTTTTTACAATTTCTAAAACTTGTTTTAAGACTTGAGTACTTGATTTTTAGGATGAGGAGAGTTGAGTTTCATTTTTCAAAATAAATATATGGGAACTAGTATTCCAAGAGTAAATGTTTTTACATTTAAAATGAGGGAAACACTGATTTCCAAAGGAGTTCATAAGGAGTTTTGAGTACTATCTCTTTTAAGAGAAAATCTTTTTGAGTAATAATTTCAAAGTTGAGGATGAGGAAATGTTTTTTAACATATGAGCTAAGTTATATTTTGGGAGTAGTATTTAGCACTGATATGGGGACGAGTTGAGATAACTCAAAGTCCTCATAAACTATGTAGCCAACGTGGGTAGAAAAGATCATACTTTTTAGATGATTCCTTATTTCTTTTTAAGAATATCTTAGCAGATCCACTTAGTTGAGGAGTTCTATACCCTGGCATGGTATAGGACAGTTCTGGCAGCATGGGCGAAACGTTGTATCATCACGTAGCTCATAGTGATGGTTGTCGGTTAGAGAATCTCCCAAACAAAGTTATTTTTATATCTTTACATACAAACTGAGTTATTATTGTATTTTTAAATACATTGAGTTGTTATCTACTGTTTTGAAAACTTTCTTTATAATGCATCTATATTGTTGCTTTTATGGTGAAATGAGTTGAGTAATCCTTGAGGTGAGTTTGGTTTCCTTTTTATTAGTTCAATCTTGCAGGTTATGTTCAGTTTTCCCCTTATATGCTCGTTCATTCCATGTACTGACGTCATTTGACCTGCATTTTTCATGATGCAAATATGGGTAACAAGGATCATCAACCAGTGCTTGGTGAGCCTCCTTGCTTCTGGAGGATTCCTATTTACTTTTCAGTTTAGTTAGGATGTTGTGGGTCTTGTATCGACTTCCATCATAGCTGTTAGAGGCTTCATATATAGTTCATGAGTCTTTTCCATTTCTTTGTTAAATACTTAAAAGACTTGAGTTGCCTATTTCGGGCTAGTTGAATATTCTATTATATTCTGAGTTTATTGTTTGAGACATTTGAGTTAAAGTTATGCTTTTGAGTTTATCTTATGTCGAGTAAGTGTTCCGCTAAGAGTTGAGCCAGACCTATGGTTCGCTTGGGGTCAGCAATGACTCTCGAGTTCTGGCCACGTCCAGGGTGTAGGCTCGAGGCGTGACATATTTGACTTGAGTGCATTGTTAGAATATTATTGATGACATGCATTGCATTGTTTGTTCATTCACATATTTTTTAGTACGATCTCGGCTCATGCATTGACATAGTTACCGTTCATAATGAGATATTGTTCACTCAACTTTTATTTTAAATTGGTTTTAACGGGAGTGAGTCATACTACGTGGATCACTTGGTTTACTAGTTTTTGAGATTACGAGGCATCATGGACGTACTCCTTTCCTACTTGAATTATTAGAGGCATCTGGAATGTGCTTAGTTTAACTTTACTACCCGGCGTGGCGATGCCCTTTCTTGCATGATTTGTTATACTTACGCCCCTAGGTTTACTCTTGCTAGTTGGGCGGCTAACGCCCCTGGCAGTTTACTATCTGGCTAGGCGACCTTGATTTGTTATACTTACTCCCCCGGTTTACTCTTGTTAGTTGGACGGCTTACGCCCATGGCAATTTACTGTCTGGGTGGGTGGCCTTGATTTGTTATATTTACGCCCCCGAGTTTACTCTTGCTAGCTGGGTGGCTTACACCCCTGGGAGTTTCCTATCTGCTGGAAGGCTCGTTTATGGGATTTCTTGTGGTTAAAAGTTAAGGATGGTCCGACTACTCACCCTACATTCATATGAATCACTTGTCACAAGTATAGTAATTGTTTGTTGATTGTACCCTTCAGTTTATGGGCGCTAGTTGGGTTATGTTTGTTGTTGTACCTTGCGGGCTTATGGGGTCTGGTTAGGTTATTGTTTGACTATATTATGTTCTTGGTTATTGTTTTCTTGTTACGTGATAGGTTTTGACTTCAGAATTATGGATGTGGGTCCTCCTGCCCTGGATAGTTGACTTGGTATCTTAGTTACTTGCGAATATGTTATTGGCTTGCGTTCTAGGTACGTTGTTGACTTGGCATCTTAGTTGCTTGTGAATATAAAGTGTATGAGAATATTCTAAAGTGGTTTATACGTGTTAAATTGTGTTAGGATTTGGATTTATATTATGATATTATTTAACTTAGGGAAAAAGGTCTAAAATATATCTGAACTTTGACCGAAATTCCTGTAACAATTCCAAACTATAGAAATGGCCTTTTACCCTATGTACTATTTAATAGTGTATTTTAAAAGTATATATGTGTCCACGTGGACATCATAAATATTGCATCATTATAAATAGTAACGTATTCACGTGGGCACATATATACCTTTAAAATACATTATTAAATAATGCATGGGGTAGAATGTTCTTCATAAAGTTTGGTATCGTAACAACAATTTCGGCCAAAGTTAGAGTATTTTTTAGACCATTTTCCCTTTAACTTGTCATTAGTTATAAGTATATTTTACGAGTTTGCAAATGCTCTAGAAGACATCGAAATACCTTAAAATTTAAATTGAAGTTGTTAAACTTTTTTTGTACGTCAATATGAGTTAGAAAATAAATATTTTCATATTGTTAAATCTAATTGTGGAAGGTATTTTATTAAGCATTTCGAAATTAGGAAATATACATAATTGAAAAGAGACAGAGCATCGGAAGATGTGTAAAATGCCACTGGATCTATCTCATTTAGTGAGTCTAGCATTTTCTGTGAAAAAGATGGAGATTGAGATATTTTGATAAGAAAAGAGAGAGAGTATCGGAGAGAAAGTGAGAGAGAAAGAGAGATAAGGGTTTTGGCGGAAGACTTAGAGAGAAAGAGGTTTAAAATGTGGAGAGATGGAGTGAAGAAAAGTCATATAAAAAGAACTTGAAACAATGTGTCAGGTCCTTGAGTAGACGCGTCGCTTGGACTTAAAGCAATGGGACAACGGTCAGAAGGGCCGATTAATGACACGTGGAGATCCCAATGGTTCTCGTTCAATCAGTTTAAATGAAATGTAGAGAGTGATAACCTTGAAAAGGACCAGGTCCTCAACTGCAAATGAGATTTGATTCTTGAATGGTTCTGACCATTCTTCGCTCCAGTGATTTTCATGAGTGTATACCTGCAATAGGTACATGGTTGATCTCACTTAAACAATACATTACGAGTAATGAGGATACCTGCCCTCCAGATCATAGCCAAAACAAGGATTGGATGCCTTTGGATGGGATTAGGTCAGTGCATATTCATCATTCCCAGCTTCAACCTGTTACTTTCAAATTAATCCTTGCTGAGAGCCTTGGTGAAGATATCTACAATTTGATCTTCCGTCCTGCAATACTGCATGATGATGTTCCCCTTTTCAACATTATCTCTCAAGAAGTGATGTCTGACATCAATATGCTTTGTTCTTTTGTGTTGAACTGGATTCTTTCCCACGTTGACTGCACTGGTATTGTCACCCATGAGAGGAGTTGTGTGAATAAGAACTCCAAAATCCTCTAGTTGTTGCTTGATCCATAGGAGTTGAGCACAGTAAGATGCAACAGCTACGTATTTGGCATCAGCGGTTAAGAGAGCTACTGAGTTTTGTTTCATGGTTCCCCAAGAGATGAGTGAGGATCCAAGGAAGTGTGTCATTCTAGAAGTGCTCTTCCTGTCTACCTGATATCCTACAAAATCAGCATCTGTGTACCCTACTAGTTCAAAGTAGTCACCCGTCGGATAGAAAAGGACCAGGTCCCCTGTCTTCTTTAGATACCTCAGAATCCGCTTGGCTGCCTTCAGATGTGATTCCCTGGGACATGCTTGGAACCTAGCACACATTCCCATGCTGAAGACAATGTCAGGTCTACTCGCTGTTAGATACAATAGTGATCCAATAATGCCTCTGTACATGGTTTGATTCACTAATGGATCAGCCTCATCTGCTCCCATTTTTTAGTTTGTACCCATGGGGGTATCAATAGGCTTGGAGTCCACCATGTGAAACTTCTTCAGCAGCTCCTTGGTGTACTTCTCTTGACAGATTGAGGTGCCACTTGGGGTTTGTTTGATCTGCAGACCCAAGAAGAAGTTCAACCCTCCCATCATGCTCATCTCGAATTCATTCCCCATAAGAGTAGTAAATTCTTCACACAGATGTTCAGAGGTAGCTCCAAAAATGATATCATCCAAATACATTTGGATGATGAGCAGTTATTGTTCCCTATTCATCAGAAACAAGGTGTTGTCTATTTTGCCCCTTTTAAATCCATTCTTCAGCAGGAATTTGGACAGCCTTTCATACCAAGCTCCGGGAGCTTGTTTCAACCCATATATGGCCTTGTTAAGCTTAAACACATGATTTGGCCGGTCAGCATCCTCAAATCCGGGTGGTTGTTTCACATACACCTCCTCCTTCAGATCTCCATTCAAAAAGGCACTTTTGGCATCCATTTGGTAGAGCTTGAATCCCATGAATGCTGCAAAAGCTATAAGAATTATGATAGCCTCCATTCGAGCAACATGGGCAAATGTTTCATCATAGTCAATGCCTTCCTCTTGATTGTAGCCTTGAACAACCAGTCTAGATTTGTTTCTTGTGATTACACCACCTTCATCAAGCTTATTTCTAAAAACCCACCTGGTCCTTATGATCGTTCTGTCAGCAGATCTGGGGACCAGGTACCACACATTGCTCCGCTCTAACTGATGTAGTTCCTCTTGCATTGAATTGACCCAATCAACATCTTTCAAGGCCTCCTTCACATTTTTAGGCTCAATAGTAGAGATGAAAGCTGATAATGCAACCAGATTTCTTGTTTTGGACCTAGTTTGCATTCCAGAATTCAATGGGGAAATAAGATTCTTAAGGGGGTGCGATGATTTGTGCTTCCACCCTGGTTTAGAGGCCAGAGGTTGGGGTTGATCCGTCTATTCTTCTTCATCTTCAGAATCATCATTCTCAAGAGGATGAGTTTCCTCTTGACTTGCATCATGAGCCGGACCAAGTCCCTCAGTAGGCTGGACATCTTCCTTCAGCTTCTCAGATAGACCAGGATTAGCACCATCGAATTCTGGATTTCCTTCAACTTCAGGCATGCTAGCTTCATTATTCTGGATTTTCAACAGCTCATTGAGATCATCATCGTCCTTCATCTCCAAGTTATTCAAATCACCACTTTCATCGAAGATCACATGAACACTTTCCTCAATGCACAATGTTCTTTTGTTGAAGACCCTGTAAGCTTTGCTTGAAGATGAGTACCCCACAAAAACACCTTCATCACTTCTGGGATCAAACTTTCCCAGATCATCCTTGCCATTATTCAACACAAAACACTTGCAACCAAAGGCCGTTAGGTAACTGAGCTTGGGTTTCTTGTTATTGAGCAATTCATATGGTGTTTTTTTCAGCAGAGACCTGATCAAGCACCTTTTAGTCACATAACATGCAGTGTTGACTGCTTCAGCCCAAAAGTTTTGAGGCAGACTTGACTCGATTAGCATGGTTCTGGTGAAATCAACCAGAGTTTTGTTCTTCCTTTCCACCACACATGGTTGGACCTGATCCCTGTAATGAAACAATTTAGCTTGGTTTGGATCATTTTGAAGAATATCATCAGCACATCAGCTGTCTCAGACTTTGACTTGAGAACCATAGTCCAAGTGAATCTTGAGTAGTCATCCACAGTCACCAGGATGTACTTCTTTGGTTTGAATGAGGATCTGGTCTGCTGCCCTTTGACACATGCATCACACACTTTGTTACCACTGAACTTTAATTTTGGCAAACGACGGACCAGGTCCCTAGAAACCAGCTTGTTCAATAGAGACGAGCTCACATGACCTAGTCTTTGATGCCATAAGTCGGCATTTTCACTTTGATCACTGAGACATGTCAAATCGTCTCCATGAGTTATTTCCAGGTCTGCCACATATATGTTTTTCCGCCTTCTGGCCTTCAAGATCACCTTCTTGGTAGACAAACTGGTGACAATGCATTTGTCTGAAGAGAACTTGACTTCGTTTCCCTTATCACATATCTGGGAAACGCTAAGAAAACTGTACTTTAACCCGCTCACATAGTAAACATTTTCAATGGAGTCTTCAAGTGATTTTCCAACCCTGCCAACTCCAAGGATATACCCCTTCTTTCTATCGCCAAAAGAGACACCTCCACCTTGAAGTGCCTTGAGTGAAATAAAGTTTTTGGTGTTCCCAGTCATGTGCTTCGAGCATCCACTGTCCATGAACCAGCACTGACTGCTACTTCCTTCACTCTCCTGCAGCAAAGATCACTTGTTAGGCTTGGGAACCCATTTTAACCTGAGTTCCCAGTAAGCAGATAAGGGTGTAATAAGAGTGCTTCTGGCCTAGTGAGGGAGGTTGGTCCTTTTCCTGTTCAAGGACTTAGAAATCGGACCAGGTCCCTCTTTTTGTGCCTTTTTCTGTCTAGAATAGACTGAAAAGTTTTCTTGTGACTCTTTCCAGCCAGGACAATCCTTTTTCAAGTGACCATTTCGTCCACAGTGAAGACACAGTAGATGATCTGACATAGACACATATTTACTATGGGGGTTGTAGGGAGGATTAATGTTCAAGTTGCCTAATCCCCTTTTGTTGTAGTTTCTTTGACTGGTGATGTTGGAAAGCAATTTGGAGGATCTGGTCCATTTAAGAGAAGTATTGAGTTCTTCTCTAAGACGGACCTGGTCCCTCTCCATCTGGTCATTTCTTTCCAAATCTAGAGCAAGTCGGGTCTCAGCAGTGTTTAGACTTGCTTCTAGCTCTGTCTGCAAACTAGTGACCTCCCCCTTTCTTGTCCCAGATTTCTCAATCATTAAGCTCAATTGATTTTTGAGTTCTAGATTTTCAGCTTCTAGAACTGTCAATTGTTCCTCAATGAACGACATGTGAGCAGTTGTCACTGTCTTTTCTTCACTAAGAAGATCTAGGCTAATGTTCATAGAGTCCTTTTCAGTAGTTAACTTAGTCAATCAAAACATTTGCTAGATTTCTTAACCTTCTAACAGAATAAGTGTTCAAGTTTTGTTTAATGTCAATGAGAGTTACCTTATCTTCATTGTCCTCGTCATCTGATTTCGCCATGAAGGCAAATAACCCATCAAATATGTTAGCATCATCTTGAATCACCAGCATTGATGCATCATCAGGACATTCTGACTTACTTGAAGAATCTCATTATACAGCAAGAGCTTTCTTCACAACGTAGTCAGCTGCAACCTTTTTTGCATTTTTATCAGGTACCAGGTCCCTTCTCCTGTCCTTTTCACCTCCAGGTCTTTGATACTCTTTGTTTTCAGCTTTGCGCATCGGGCAGTCTCTTATGAAGTGCCCTGCCTTTCCGCACTTGTGACATAGATCACTAGCAGTTGCAGCCCGAGGAGGATTCCATTCTTTTCTTAACCCTCCATGCTTTCTTACAATTTTTTGAAATCTCTTGGTGAGATAGGCCATGCCATCTTCTTCGCTTGAGACTTCACCTGGTGTGATTTTGAGGACCAGAGACTAGTCTTTTTAGCTTCCTTCTTTGAGATGTTCTGATAGCTGTTCATTTCATGAGTTTTAAGATTTCCAATAAGAGCATCCATTGTCAGAACCTTAAGATCCTTAGCTTTAGTGATAGCATCCACTTTGCTTTCTCATGACTTAGGAAGAATTCGAAGAACCTTCCTGACTTGCTTACTAATGCTGA
Source organism: Solanum bukasovii (assembly GCA_029582585.1). NCBI lineage: Eukaryota > Viridiplantae > Streptophyta > Magnoliopsida > Solanales > Solanaceae > Solanum > Solanum bukasovii. The sequence continues at coordinate 19,666 of JAJOOI010018291.1, forward strand.
TGGGTTCTCCCAAGCTTCGTAGCTCGTTGGTTATGGAGGAAAGTTTTGTATGCATATCATTAATAGTGTCCCCCTCCTTCATTTTGAAGTTTTCATATTGGGTGATCAACATGTCTCCCTATGATTCCTTTACTTGCTCTGTACCTTCATGAGCAGTCCTCAGACAGTCCTAGATTTCCTTTATCGATTCGCACGCAGAGATGCAGTTGCATTCCTCAACACCTATTCCACACACTAACAACTTCTTTGCTTTGTAGCTTTTCTCGATCTTCTTTCTGTCCGCCTCGGTGTACTATTGACGAGTCTTTGGAACAACTTTTGTTATTTCAACATCATTTACTTTAGTGGTTAGAATGAAGGGTCCATCCAACACTATGTCCCATAGCTCACTGTCTTCAACCATTAGGTAGTCATGTATCCTTGTTTTCCACCAGCTATAGAACTGGCCATTGAAACGGGGTGGTCGTGTTGATGATTGTCCTTCTTCTAGGTTCAATGGAGCAGCCATTCTTATGCAGAAACCACTCCCTTAGTGTTAACGAGCTAGAGAGCACCTGCTCTGATACCAATTTATAGAATGCGTACGTCCACTCTTAGTCAATGGACCAGGTCCCTTGACTCAACAAGAACAATAACGAAGAGTAAATAATAACAAGAACACAACATAAACAATTTACGTGGAAACCTCCTTGCTCAAGGGAGTAAAACCACGACATATCACACAGGATTTTCAACTGTTTCCACTAATCTTCCTTAAGAAAAAGTGAAACCCAGTTACAACCAAAGTGATAAAAAGCTATTAATCTCACAACCAAGTAATAAATCTATTACTTGAAGATCCTAAGCAGATGCCAAACTGCCCACTAAGCTATCACCACTAGACAACTTAGGATTCAACTAAGAAACACAGGTTGCCCACTAAACCACCCACTATAGATGACTTAGACTTTGACTAAGCAACAAAACGATGCTACCCACTAAATCAGTTACCCTTAACCGATTTAGACGTTTCAACCAAACACAATATCTGAATCCTTTATAGATTTAGGAACAGATTTACAATGTACGTGCAAAAGAAATAATCCTAAGACAACAAAGCTTGCAGCTCTATCATGTCCATGTTGTTCTTAAGGATGATTCTTCACTTTTGTTAGCCTTTGCAAGAGTTCTTGAGAGTTTTCAAGTTGCAAAAACTAAAGTTATGACTATTGGACATAATCTTTATGAAGAATAGTCACAACCTTCAAGGCCATGCGATTGGCTAAGGTTTCTGCCATTTCTGCCATAGTTGGAGATTGTGCACCAACCAATTGTACTTTTTCCAGCCTAGCTGTTGAGTGTTCATTTGCACAATAGATCAGGTCCCTTTACAAGGTCCCTGGGTTTGTCAAATCATCAAAACTTCAAATAACATTACATTGTGTTCAAAATAAATAAATTCTTTAAGTTAACGCATTGCCGTCAAGCTAATCATTGGAAGACTGTTAAGTGGTTGCTTCGATATCTCAATCAAGCCTCTTCATTTGGGCTTTAAATAACCCGTGAGAAAGATAATCGAATTACGGTGTATTCTGACTCTGATTGGTCGGTCACCTTACTGATAGAACTTCCACAACTGGTTATGTAATAAATCTTGGAAGTACGTCATTATCGTGGTCGTCCAAAAAGCAATGGTCCACCACTTGATCATCCACCAAAGCTAATTATTGAGTTGTTCTTGTTGTAATGACCCTAAATGTAATTTTTGAATTTTTTTGAAAAATTATCATTTTACCCCTTTAGATAATTTCCCCATGTTATGTTTGGTCAATTTACGAAGTTGGTTTTGAAATTGGATCATAAAGTTGTGATTATTGAGAGTTTTAGAATTTTTTTTTAGACTTTAAGTTGTTAAAAGTGGTTTTTCTCAACAACTAGATCTACAAGTCTCCGAATAGAATTTCATCATTTTCATCAGCTCTAGAATTCATGATTTGGTCTAGTAATGATGTTCTTTTCAGATTTCTAGTCCTTACGAGAAAATTAAGCCCTTGAGTTGTAAGTTTAAGTGCATTTAAACAAGATTTGACTTTGGTCAATATTTGGAGTTCGGATGCTCGAATTAGATTTTCGAAAATTTCATTGGTCTAATTTGAATTTTCAGAGCTTTTGAAGGAAATTTGGTATATTTGAGCGAAAGTAAGTTTATTGCGACTTTAATGGGTTTTGGGTCAAGGAGACCTCAAATCCGTGTTTCAACAATTCCATTGAGTGTGGAACATCAAATTTAATTGAGTAACATATTTGGTTTGTATGTTCAGGGTTCTAAACGAATCTCGAGGGTCCATTCGATGAACTTATATGTCTTGGTGTGTTGTTGTGTTGTTGATGTCTGGTGCATGCTGAACTTCTCCTTGGGATCACAATTTGTCCTTCACGATCAAGATGAGGATATTTATGGGCTTCACAATCGCGAGGTGGGTTCCGCGATCGCAAAGGATTTGTAGGTTGTGCATCATGACTGCATGGGCCTTGATCACGATTTTATTGGTCAATTAGTGAGTTGACAAGTATTACTCACCGCGATTGCGAAGAGTAAAGTGATATGGATAGAATTCCTTTCCAAAGTTGGAGTTTCATCCCCATTTCACTATTTTTGAACCTAGGGAGCTCGGTAAAGGCGATTTTCAAGTGGTTCTTTGCGATTCGTCAATTGGGTAGTGACTATATTCATTACCCACCAACTATTTTATGATTGTTACTATCAAATCACTAATTTTGAATTTAAACTCTGTGGTTTTCACAAGAACTTGATGTTTAAGAAAAATGTAGGTTAAAGCTTGATTTCAACTCAATTGTCAATACAGTTTTCACTAATGAGTTTCTAAACCTTTGGGTATCATAATTTTATAGAAAATTCCAGATTTAACCACAACCCTCGGGAATGACTGTTTGGGTCAATTTGGACCAGATTTCTAAAATCAGCTTTATGGGTGTTGTTGTTTATGATTTCTTATTGGGATTATTTATTTGATTATACTGTGGCGATACTGGCGCACCTCCCTAGGCTGACCGACTTTCCCGGTGAATTATTTTTGTTTAGGATTCCAAATTTAATTAGGAGTGGGAATTAATTTTCCTAAACTCTATAAATAAGATCCTAGGATTATTTTGTAGAAAGTCGGCTTATTTTTTTTGTGTGCCAGAGCAAGGGATAAACAATTCATCTTAGGTATCAATCTTCTACTCTTTCTTTAATTTCGAAGTTCATGAAAACAATTGTATTTGCTTTTTTGAATATTATGAGTGGCTACAAGCCTTTGTTCTGGGGCTGTAGCTATGGGTAATTGTTGAACATCGATTTTTATGGATTAATTTGTGTTATAATATAAATTACTTTAGTATTGTTATTTTAGTATTTCATGATTGGCCACCATTGATATAAATATATTGTATATTCTTGAACTCGAGAGACGAATATGCAGATAGACCAAAGAATATAAAAGGCATGATCTTTCTTGCAAATCACTTGTTTAGATTCATGTTAGGATTGACACTCGGACGAACACCGGGATTGATTATGAAACAAGATGAAAAATAAATGGTCGTCAATTGAGTTTATTTATCCCCTCTCAATGATGTAGTTAAACATTCAATTGGAATAGGCAATTAGAGGTCGAGAGATCATGATCATAACAGAAACCCTGTAAATCAGTAATTTGATAACCTTAATTAATTCATACATGAGATGGGATACATATAGCCTTAAGTAAGCTAGGAATTGTTCATTTATTGTTTAAAACACTGAAATAGAAGGTGTCGCTATTAGTTACTTTTAAAGTTGAGTTATTTGCAACAGTACTATAGAAAACACAAGTTTTTTGAGAACACTTTATTTAATTTGTGGAATTAGTAGAATTGATTTAAATTAATCGTAAGTCCTTTAGGTTCAACAATCCAGTTCTAAAAGGAGTCATTATTTACTTCTGCGACCATGTATACTTGTGTGTGCATTTGGGAGCAACACTACTGATCAGGTTGTTGATGTCCTAACCAAGCCACTTCTACATGATTTTTTCAATCCTATGTTTAACAGTTGGGTATTGTAGATGTCAACACCAATTTGTGGGGCCATAATAGAGATATACGAATAATTTTTAATTATGTCATAGTTATCTACTTGTACAACTAGGATTAGTTGTTGTATCACTATAGGACTCATTGTAGTATCAACTCTTATATATTCTTCTTTAGTGTATGACCAAAATATAATTCTTCTCTTTCTCTATCTAGTCATATTTAGTACTTTTAATTTCAAGTCGTAAAGTTAGATAGATTATGTTGCTAGAATGGAGTGCTACAATATTCACAATTTACACGTTGTTTTGATTGTTATTACATATTGTTTCATAATGAATCATATTATATTCAGATATTAATTAGTTTGTTGGATAAGAAAAGAGACACAAATTCGTTGTATCGTTTTAAAATTTTATAATAAACTATAAAGTGTATGAGAATACTCTAGAGTGGTTTATACATGTTAAATTGTGTTAGGATTTGCAAAGGCTCTCGAACACACAGAAATAACTTAAAATTTTAAACTGGAGTTCTTAAACATAATTGTACGTCAATATAAGTTAGAAATTAAGTATTTTATATTATGAAGCTAATAGTGGAAGGTATTTTATTAAGCATGTCTACATTAGGAAATATATATAGTTGAACAAGAAATTGTCATCAATTTACATATTAACTTACTAAAACATAAATCACAAAAGAATGACACAATAAAAACTTTTCCAATAATTCAGTGAAATAAATTTAACTAAAAAAATTATGTTATTTGTAATTACTATAGTTCGAATTGACAGAGATAGAATGAAACAAAAAAGGAATTTCATTAATATTATGATTTGGGTCAAATCCTATCGAATAAGGAATCATCATAAATATTTTTACTTTTTTGTTATTTGAGTTCATTTTCATCAAATAATATGATGATTCTATCGTTATAAATATATCTTTCAAACAAAGACTCAACATCACATTTTCTTACATTCTCAAATCACAAGCGTAGCCATGAGAAGACCTAATGGCCACAGAAGAATTGAAATTGCAAGGAATCAAAATCAAACTAACTTACAAGTAACATTCTCAATTGTTGATAGATTTCTCGGAGGGAATCCTACACCCAACATTGATGATCCTAACCCCATCATTGTAGCTCATCAAAATGCCAATGTTGATGAGATCAATAGAAAGCTAAAAAAGTTGGAGAGACAACTCGAAAGAGAAAAAAAACATGGACAAGCACTTCAAGCATTGAGGACAGAACCTTCACATGAAAAACTTAGAATTTTTCACCTTAAAATTTTGTACGAGGCCTTGGAAGATATGGATGAAGAAGTTGAAAGAGTAGCAAGACAACTTATGGAGTGTGGTATTGAATTTCTATATCAAACCATTAGAAGTGCGCTCGCTCCTTTTAAGTGTTAGGGAAAGCACTTCGTCTGTTTCCGACGAAGGGTCATTTGGATCTGGTAAATAGATTTTTCTTGCTTTATTTAAGTTCAATGACTTAGTTTGGTATTTATAGAGTTAAGATGTCATATCAATAAAATATCATTAAAATCATATTTTATCTAAAAGCATCCTTAATTCATGAAAATTTGAGTTCAAAAACTATGTATGTGAAAATAGCATAATTGTGATCATGAAAATACTTGACTGTCACGGATTCATAATAATACCATTGAGATCATTAACTTATAACAAATTCATGCATTATAAGATCAATCCTGAAGAAGAAACTGAAATTCAATAAGAACTAATAAGAAATCATGAAACCCTAGAATTTGATAGGATCATAAATTAAGAAATTAAGGTTTCTTTGGGACTCAATGGGTGAAAAAGTACCCATTGATGAAGTTACCACATACCATGATATAAATCCTAGGTAAAATCCTTCAATGGAGACTTGAGATCATGAAGCCCTAGTTTGCTTGAGGGAGAGGGAATTGGAATTTGGGAGAATATATGAGAGTAAATGAGGTAGTTAGGGGTTTTAGGAATCAATTACAGTCTTCAAAATAATCTTAAATGGCGTAGTATAGGTATTAAAAGAGTGAGAAAAGACCCAATTAACCATGAAATAAAAACTGTTGAATAGGCTTAACGGGACTATCTACACACCGTAGTTCCTTTCACGGACCGTAGAATCCGTATGCAGTAATCAACTTAAAATCCCAAGTGTCAGAACTCTAAACCACAAACGCCTTTTACGAGCCGTAATGTCCACTCGTTGAATCAATTTACTGAAAAATCACCAAGTCTCTAAAGATGAACTAAGAAAGCATCTTACGACATTTAGTCCGTTGTATAACTCATACTACCTTCTCGTAGAAGCTAATGTACTAAAATTTACCAACTCTGAAGTCTGACTCTACGAGACACAACTACGACTCGTGGTTCCTTTCGCGAGTCGTACTATTAGCTCGTACATGACATCTTGAAGTTCTGAAGTTTCAGGGCTTGTTTCCATGAGCCTATTCATGACCCGTATAAGCATCTACAATCTGTATTTCCTTCCAAACTGATCAAGACACATCTACAACCTATAAACCCATGTACGACCCATAAACTTGCTTGTATTCCCTTAGATACTTAGCCTGATTTCTAAAGCCTCAACCACGGATGGTTTCCACGAGCTCTAATACATTCTATGTTCCGTAACATGAGTTCGTAAATACCAAAAAGCTATAAACTTCAACTGGTTTTCTGCACTTTCTGAATTTTTTTGAGTTATGCATATCCAAGGTGTTACACTTGGGGTGATTGAGGTTGTTTTGATCGTGGCAAGTAATGCAGATTTAATGGAACAGTAATATTGATGAACAATAATCAATGGAACAGTAGAAAAAGGGGAAATTCAGGGAATAGAAAATGAGGAAGACAACTAGTTGCTAAGCTAACTTACAACTAAGAGATATATGGCAAAACAAGATAATCCCATTTCATTTTCATCAGTACAATATATATAGGACCACAACCCTAGCTGATTCATAGAGTATGCTTGCAACAGTGTCCTCACCTACTACTGCTTCTGACAGAGCTATGCCAGCTCATACAAAGATGACTAAAGTGCAATTAAACAAAATATAATACTACTATAACTTCAGGGATTAAAGTGCTAACTAAACAACTTCAGCCACTTTCATTCTGCATCATTCCCTTGAGTCTAATTCAACATTTCATACTTATCAACCCAAGTACCCAACGAGAGAAGTGAAAGAAATTATTTGTAACTTAAACAACATACTGGCTTAGGGAAATAATTCCAATGTATTTTAACCTTTATAGTAGAGTCACTTTCATGTGTAACGCTGTAATATAAAGGTCATCAACTCCAAAAGGAGAAAAGGATGGAGTTTGCATTAAGTTCTTGATTTTGTCAGTTTAAAATTTTCATGACTTGGGATTGCTGATGCATAGAATATTGTCTTCACACTGGTATCTATCCAGAAGATTATTAAGGATCAGTAGGTGACAATTAAAGAAAATAACATGGACCACCAAATAATAGGTGATTTATCGCTTGACAATTTCCAGTAAGATATACAAGCACATCATAAACAACTGATGCAGCTTGGACATATTATACTAGAACAGGGTGCGCAGCTTTGTAATCTAATCAAACACCTTCAAAAAGTCTCTTTGCAGCATCAAACTAC